>OZ023267.1:89258011-89315511 GCA_964006375.1 Tillus elongatus
AACAATAGATAGATATATTACACAGACACATAAAACGTTACAATATATATATATATATATATATATATATATATATATATATATATATATATATATATATATATATATATATATATATATATATATATATATATATATATATATATATATATATATATATATATATATATATATATTAAACAAGGTGAGGCAAGGGTATGGCAACTGTAAATTAGTTGGTAAGAGTGAAAGTTATATCAAGGACAGAATAGACTGCATGAAATGATATAACGTAGTACGGATACTAAAGTAAGAGAATGTAAATATATTGGACAATACGAAATGTATGACTAGTTTTTTAGGTAGTTTAAGGTGTTATTGATTGTTAGCTTTAAGAATATTATGATGTCATAACCTAGATATAAGTCAGATGTTTTTTATGGACACATGTCAAACTGTCAATAAAAATGTAGAATATAGGTTAACTAATCAATCAATGGAAAGTCAAAGGCCAACAACATTTAGAAATCGTGTATCCGGGGAAATAATCAAGAGGATTAGGATTGTATGAAAATTTGTTTGATAAAAAGATTTGGAAGGTGGCCAAAAGACAGAATTTAATAGGTTACGGTCGCTACGAGAAAAATAATAAACAGATTGGAAGAAATTTATTAGGAAGAGGATTTAGAAAAAAATTGAAACAAGTAAGATTTTCTTTAGGTTTGGAGCAAGATCTTCAAACGCAAAAAGTTGAAATAGACAATCTACAGGAGTGACAGGTCAGCCGGACATCAAGGAAACTTAGAGTAAAGCAAGTTCCAGGGAATAAAACTGCGCGAGTAAAGTAAAAACTTACCTTTATTGTGCGACACATCCACAGCTTCAAAAGAGTACTAAATAACTCGCCAAAACTATCATAAATCAAACAAAAAGAAAGGAGGTCCATCGAGAAAACAACCATCTTGGTTTGCATTCACAACATCAAGGTGCTTGCAGGGCCATCTCTTGGCCTTAAAAACCAGTAACCGTACCCAGCCAGTAAAGGGCTCGTCCATTGACTGCGCGTCGTAATAAAGCAATAAATAAACCATACGAATACCAATAGGTGTCGTTACCTATGGGTTTATGAAGTGCGGGAGACTCGTCTCTCTCTCTCTCTCTCTCTCTATATATATATATATATATATATATATATATATATATATATATATATATATATATATATATATATATATATATATATATATATTAATGTTCTTAACATTTAAGCAGATAATACTGATCAGTCTTTTTGGGGGTTTTTCATTGTTAAAAAGATTAAAGAAAGAGCTCTAAATTTAAAAAAATTAAAAGTACAATATAAGTAGTAAGTAAGTATTAGGTTTTTTCTCAGTTGTGTTAGTCTAATAAATATTTAAGTTCTGTGTGCATTTAACATCATTGCTTTATTTTGCTTTATACGTATATAAGTATTTGGGAAGAAACAATAAAATTCAGAAGGGGCAACATATTACAAAATTTAAAAAGAAACAAATATATATATATATATATATATATATATATATATATATATATATATATATATATATATATATATATATATAATAATAATAATAGCGGAACAGCGTAAAGCAGTTACGCCAATGGAATGTTCACGTACACAACCAGCGAACGGCGGTGGAGCTACTAAACTTCTCTCTGCGACATGCGACCGGCTTGACGCTTGCCGGTGTCCCCCTCCTTCCACCGGTCGATGGGCCAGCGGGCACGGTCGCGTCTTCAACGCGAGCCCGCTGCACTCTGGTAAATATAAAATATATTTACTAATGAACGATTGCAGTTACTTAACCCTCTGTAAACTGGATGACTACAGTCTCTGAGTGTTAATTAGGCTAGTTAGTTTTCCGGGTTTATCAACTTCGTGACAATATATATATATATATATATATATATATATATATATATATATATATATATATATATATATATATATATATATATATACATATATATATATATATATATATATATATATATATATATATATATATATATATATATATATATATATATATATAAATTGAAACTGGCCCCGGATATGGGTTCTAGGGGTCGCGCTCATTTGAAAAAATGTTTGCAGTCTCACCATCGATACCTTTCTATTAAAGAATTTTTTATAATAATAAAATAATTAATCAACAATAAGAGAAATACAAGAATGTTTAATTTAACGAAAATATCGACTAATTAGTTGCATTTCGTTTGATATGTTTAATTAATGAATATATGTTTAGACTTCTTTTCTGATTTCACAAGGACCTGTTTTTTTTCTCTTCAACCGGTTTCTCCTTTTACGGCGTCGGGCAAAAAGTTATTAATTAATTTAAGCCACATTTGTTACCACTTTTATCGAAAATATTCGTATAAGTTAAATTTACTGCTACTAATTAAGACTACAAATTTGTACTAAATTTGATTTATGGCTTGTACGTTCCTCTTTTTAAAAACTTTGATGAGATAGTTAGCCTGCTTAATCGGATCAATTCTCGAGACACGAGAATTTTTTCTTGGTAAATTTGTTTGATGACATCATTTTGAAATTTCATGACGCACATTTTTTTCGAATGAAAGACGATGCAGGTTAAGGTTGGTGCAATAGGCTCATCTTAATTCAAGTGAGAATGGAGGCCAAACATTTTAAAGAATGACGTTTAAATTTCGATGGTGGACTTTTGGTTTTAAATAAATCAGGAGTAAAGGTTGACATTGAAGCAGCATGGTCTGAGGAGTTGAACTCAGTCAGTAAGCGGGCTTGAGAGTCTACATTCCTGTAGCATGTTGACATTTTTTCAGGCACCGTGGGCACTGTTGATATTTCATCAATATTTGAGAACGACTGGTCATTTCATGCTTTGTGCTTTTGATATCGATGGTGTCGATGTTGTTATTTCTGCCGTTGGAAGTGTTTGTTCTCGCGGATCAGGAAGAGGATGCTGTCTGCTTTTTTTAATGCATTCATAATACGCATAATATACATGCTTAATAGGAATGGATCACTGAATAGCTCATGGAAGTTGAAATAGACAAACTCCGTTGGATGAAGAACTATATAATCGTTAGGGGGTTTGCTTCAGTGACTCTTCAGAAGCCTATAATACACACCTACACCTGTATGTATATTTGTGTGTGTGACGCGCGCTTTGCGAGTTCACGCATCTGGCCTTAAACATGTCTCTTGGCCACAGGTTATTTGTTCCTAAGTTGATGCCTTTTCGACGCTTGATAACTGTTGAGCTAGTGAGACATAGTTTAACCATTTTTTAATATATATATATATATATATATATATATATATATATATATATATATATATATATATATATATATATATATATATATATATATATATATATATATATATATATATATATATATATTGTTACGTTCTATTGGGTTCTGGATTTTTTGACTAGAAAAACACAGCTTTTCAAACTACTAATTTATTATAACCAACTATTTTCCAACACCACTATTGACTAAAATATTTTTCTCTATTGCTAAACGTCCATAGAACTATATTCCACTATCAGCATACTAGGATCGCTTCTTATACACCAACACTTACTGCTGACTTGCGTAATACTCTATGATCACTTATTCTGCACCACACTAACTCAATACTGAACTAACTCACTCTATGTTCCATTCGTCTATTTATACTCTCTATAGAGATTCTAGATCTTCTACAATGTTCTACACCTGTCACTTCTGGTACCTTCTAGAATTATAATTCCAGATTGCTCTTGGCGCTTATATGACTGCGATAGACAACGCCATTGATCCTTTTGACCACCTTATACGGACCTTCCCATATTTTTTTTCTGCAGTTTCGTCTGACCGTCCCTTCCGTCGTACTGGGTTGTAGAACCACACCGGACCTTCTTCTTTAAAACCAGCTGAATTAGCTGTCACTTTGTAACGGGTATTCATGCGATCGCTTTCTACTCATATGTGCATTCGGACAGCAGAATGGATGGGTTTCCTTCTCGTCAATATGTCGGAGCCCTGTTCAAGCGAAGTTCTTACGTTGCACTGGTTCTTCCGCACAATTGCTCTTGTTCTGGTGTTTCTATTTGCACAAATATCTCTGCAGCCCTGTCGACATAAGTTGTCTTCCAACAAGTGTGTTTATTGACCCTTTTCGGGGTTGGCTTCACACTTACATGATCTTTACACCCTTCGTCTTGTACTTCTCCCATAATTTCTTTTATACTTGCTTCTGACTGAGCAGCTAGGTCGTCTCTTCCTCTCACAGCTCCCTTCACTGGAATGGCACTTTCAGGGCAGACCTTGCATTTTCCTCTATGGTGATCTACCGCACTACCAGGTTACTGCCAGGCGACATTGTTATTTCTTCACCGTCGGTAGTCAGGATGTTAGTGCCAAGATCAAGTTTACCGCACTGACTTTGAAGTATGTCCAAGCCAATTATAAGGGGTTAAGGAGTCGCGGGCCAAAGGACTCCATGGGGCAAGCTGAGGAAGTGGAAATAACAACATAAACTCTCGATGAAGCTTTCCCCAAGACCGTCATGCGCGGTAAAAATCCGCATCCTGCACGAGGTGACCCTGCTAATAACTAAACATGACGGATCTAGACAAGGAGGTCAAACTAAACTCCCCCAATCTACGGTGTCACGTGACCCGTGCCTATGGATGGATGGCACCAGGGCGATGGTGTCGTGAACGGAACCTCTGGAGTACCAGGCAACCCTCCAGAGTAACCCGCCTTGCACCACACAGGGGGTTCTGATGGTGTGGACAGTATTTCCTCCATTCTCGTGGGAACAACATGAAGATAATAAACACATATAAAACCAAAACCAATGAGGCTCGAGGAGTGGTTCCGGCTACAGACTTGTGCCTTGAGTCTATCCCAGAAACGGAGACGAGCCAGGGGGCGGCAGCGGACTCTGGAGGTCCCACGACCGGCGTAGATACGGGGGATCAGGGGGTAGCTTCGGCCAGAGACCTGTCCCCGACACCCAAGCTGGAGGCTGGGTCCCACCGGAGGGCGGCGAGCTTCGCGGACTCCGGGGGCCCCTCCACCAGTGAGGACTCTACTGTTAGAGTAGAGGGACTGCCCCGGCAGTCCAAGCGTCTTTCCGGGGCGCAAAGAAAGAAGTTCCCCGGAGGGCGCAAAAAATGGCGGCCGGGACGTGGACGGTCGAGAAACCTGTAAAGGCGCAAGAGGGGAGTGCGGGTCAGAAGAGGACGCGCTAGAACTCTAGCACGCACACTACAGACAGACGTCCCAAAAGGGCCAGGGTGCCTGTAAAGGCACAAAAGGAGAGTGCGAGTCAGAAGACGCCGCGCTCTGGCTCTAGCACGCCTACTACAGACAGACCTCCCAAAGGAACCAAGGCCGGAACACCGGCGCAGACTGGCTCTTATAGGGAGGCTGCGGAGGGCCTCGGGATGGCGGTGATTGACAGACGCCATCCTGAGGTCACGCTAGACCAGGGGAAGGCGGACCTGATCCAGGCTGCGGTGGTAGCTGCGGTGGACTCTCTTCAGGAAGGGGAGAGCCCGCCTTAGTTCCACCGGACGCGCCTGACGGGGGGCATCCTCTGGATAACCTGTGCCGGCCCGCAGTCGCGGGACTGGCTGCGGAAAACGATCGGGGGCCTCGGTCAGATTTGGGAGGGGGCGGACTTGACAGCCGTCACGCCCAAGGAACTCCCAAAGAGACGCAAGGTCCTCGTACGGATCCCTGACACCGTCCCGCAGGAGACGGTGATCAGCAGACTTAAGATCCAGAACCCTGAACTGGGGACGCAACACTGGTCGGTTCTAAGCAGGAAGGCAGAGGAGAAAGGACAGACGCTCGCCTTCTCGATCGACCAGACATCTTACAGAGCCCTTGAAGGAACCTCCTTCAAGGCATTCTGGGGCATGGAAAGGGTTAGCTTCCGCCCACTGGGGAAGCAACTAAGGGTGAATGGGACTTAGGTTCCTTCAGGTCAACCTCCAACACAGTAGGGCAGCCACGGCCGGACTACTAATGGCTCTGAAGAACACGGATGTGGCCCTCATCCAGGAACCGTACTCCTATAAAGGAGAGATCAAGGGACTCGGCGGAGCTACTGGAAAGCTCATCTACAGCAGATCCAGCGAGAATCCGAGGGCCTGCATTTTTGTCAGGGAAGGGATATAGTTTCTCCCTGTAATGAATTTCTGTTCCAGGGACCTGGCAACGATCAAAATCCGATGTGGAGGAGCGGATGGGCTGAGGGACATTACTGTCGCGTCAGCCTATCTGCCAGGGGACAGCACGGACCCTCCTCCACCCAACGCATTGGAGCAGCTGATGGTGGGTAGCAGAGCAGGTGGATGGCAGACCATCATCGGCATGGATGCGAATGCGCACCATGAGTTGTGGGGTAGCTCGGACACAAACTCTAGGGGTGAGGCACTTTTACAATTCCTTATGAAATTTAATTTAGACATATTGAATAGAGGTAATAAACCGACCTTCGTCACAACACGGCGTGAGGAAGTTCTAGATCTAACAGTTTCCACCCAGTTTCTGGGTGACTTTGTTAAAAGCTGGGCTGTGTCTGGGGAAGTGAGTAGCTCAGACCACAGATACATCCGGTTTGAAATCGCCAAAGTCGAAAGAGAAACGGTATGGTACCGGGACCCCCGCAAGGCGGACTGGGAAGCCTACAGGGCAGACCTAGCTGTGGAACTGCGGGGGGTTAAGAGTACCATAAAAAATTCAATAGACCTCGAGATTGCAGCAGTCCAATTGCGAGACGCAATTACCTCGGCCTATAACGCCAACTGCCCCCTGAAAATGAGGGGGTCCACCAGGAACGTCCCGTGGTGGAACGAGGACCTCAGGCAAAGGAGGACGCAGGTTCGTAAGCTGTTTAACGCGGCCAAAAGGTCGGGAGCATGGGATGAATATAGACAGGCCCTATCGACCTATAACAAAAGACTGAGGGACGCCTAGAAGGAGTCGTGGAGGAGGCACTGCGAAGAAGTGGAAAACACGTCCGAGAGTGCTCGACTACACAAGATCCTGTCTAAGGGCCCTCAGACTAACATAGGCTCCCTTAGAACACCCACGGGAGGCTTTACAAGCTCGGGGGAGGACTATGGAAATTTTACTCCAGACGCACTTCCCCGGCTGTAACATAATAAACCAATCACCTCCGGACTGGGAACACTCAGAAATAGAGGCGCCTTATAGGCGGGCATCTAGAGTAGACTGGACAGTCGCTAAAGAGGTGGTTACCTGGAGCAAAATCAGATGGGCCATTAACAGCTTTAAGCCATACAAATCGCCGGGATTTGATGGAATAATGCCCATCATGCTCCAACAGGGGATAGATATACTGGCGCCGGTGCTTACCCTCATTATGAGGGCCAGCCTGGCTCTGGGGTACATTCCGAGGGCATGGAGACTGGCCAGGGTTGTATTTATTCCTAAACCTGGGCGTCCAACAGACCAGGCAAAGTCCCTGAGGCCAATAAGTCTCATGTCCTTCTTGCTGAAAACAGTGGAAAAACTGCTCGACCGTCACATTAGGAGCGGTGTACTGGAAGCATATCCTCTACACTGCGGACAATATGAGTAGATAGTGGGCCACCTGGGCTCACCCCCTCCACTTTTTTCTGCGCATGCGCGATGACGTCATGCGCATGCGCTGACCTGTGACAGGTGACAGCTGAACTATCAGATTTGACAGCTGTCAATGTCATCTGACCTGGGTGACAGCTGTCAACGTCAGCTGTCAGACCTGTGTGACAGATGTCAAATGTCATCTGGCCTGTCAAATGTCACATCTGTCAAACGCGTTCCAAGATGGCTGACCTGTGTCCATAGACAGCAGCAACCCCCGGGTTAGGTCTCTATGGAACTGTCTTATGTCTGATGACGTCAGATGTTCCATAGATAGCCACACAGCACACAGGTTAGGTATTAACTGTCTTATGTCTGACCTGTGATGACGTCAGATGTTCCATAGATAGCCACACACAGCCCCAGGTTAGGTTTCTATAGAACTGTCTTATGTCACATCTGATGACGTCAGATGTTTCATAGATAGCCACAACTCCAGGTTAGGTCTCCATGTGTGTTTGTCGAATACCAGCTGTCTGATTGTTTATTAAGGTTATGTATGTGTTGTATGACAGAAGCATGCTTATTACCAATCAGCTGATTGTTTATTGAGGTTATGTTCACTCCCGTGTTGATTACCAATCATCTGATTGTTTATTAAGGTTATGTTTGTATTTGTTATGTCGTCAACGTGCTATCTGTTTGTTTATTAAGGTTATGTTTGTATTTGTTTATTAAGGTTATGTTCGTACACATGTTGATTCCCCGCTATCTGATTGTTTATTAAGGTTATGTTTGTATTTGTTATGTTCGTATACATGGTGATTACCAGTCATCTGATTGTTTGTTGAGGTTATGTTTGTATTTGTTATTTGAATGCAAACAGACATAATAATAATAAGAGTGTACTTACATACAACAAGAGACGTCATCCTTGTTTCACAGCTTAACACACACTACGGAACAGGTGTCTCCTGTGTTCAGGAAACAGACAGACAGACAACTGATTGCCATTGTTGAAGCTTGTACATGCTGTTTGAAAGGATATAACACACGTCATGACAGTTCGATGTCTTTGCTTAGACTGACAGATGCATGTGTAATAACACAGCTGTTTAACAACAGCTAGAGTGAGTAACACTGGTAACACACAGCAAAAACAGACAGACAGACAGACAATTGATTGCCAACAAGTATCATATAGAACCTTGTTGAAGCTTGTACACGTTGTTTGAAAGGATATAACACACACACACACACATAGGTCATGCCAGTACGAAGGATTTGCTTAGACTGACAGACAGATGTATGTAATAACACACCGACAGACAGACAACTATTTAACAACAGCTAGAGCGAGAGCTGAACAGTATAACGCTGGTAAACGTGGAGAGCAGTCATGTTCAAGCTACTCTTGAGTATCTGTGTTCTTTGTCTAAGTGCCTCCTGTGGAGAGGATGTAAGTGAAACAGACAGACAACTGGCCAACGATTATCTCATCAAATATGGTTATTTAAGCAGTAATATCACTAACAATGACCAGCTAACGATGTTAGAGAAGACAGAAGCTTTCACAGAGGCTTTAAACATGTTTCAAACGTTTTTCAGTTTACCCGAAAGTAACAATTTGACTAGTAGAGACATTAAACTGATGAAACGTAAACGATGCGGTGATGAAGATTTTTCACAGAATTCATTATTAACAGTAAAACCTATATGGAAAAAGAAAACTTTGAAATGGTACATACATTATTCAGATCATACAGTAATAGTGCTAACACAAAAAGCATTCAAACAATGGGAACAACATATTAATTTGAATTTAGTGAGAACAAACAACTATGCGGAAGCCGACATACTTATAAGTCTTTGTGATAACCAACATCTTTACTTGAGAGGTGGGCAACCGTGTGCATATCCAATTGGCGGTGATGTTTTAGGACACGCTTATTTTCCAAATATTGCCAATACACCCATAGAGATCCACATAAGCAATAATCTCACGTGGAACCTTCAACCACACGCATCAAATGGCTCATCATACTATATGGTTATTCTACACGAACTGGGACACGGTTTAGGACTCAAACACTCCAACAATCAAAACTCTCTTATGTATCCACATGCTGGGTCCGGTATATCTGACGAAGATATTCAACGAATGCAGGAGCTGTATGGGCAACGCTCAACAACAGCAATAACAACAACATCAACAACAACACAACCTACAACTAAGACATCAAAGACTACAACAAAGACTACAACGAAACCTTCGATAAAACCAAAGGCGTTCGCTGTAAAACCTGAAACCAAAAACACTATGGACTTGTGTAATTATATAGACAAGATCAGACCGTTAGTCATTATAAACCACAACATGTATCTGTTTTATAAGAAATGGGTGTGGGTTGTCCCGTTGAACAATATGAAGGGTCCCTATCCGGAGGTAAAACTTGTGACAGATTGGCTACCACATTTGAAAAATTTAAAAGAAATTAAACATATATATCAGAGGCCTGGTGGTGAAGTGGTCATGTTTACCAATGACGAAACATTCAGCATTGTTGCGTTTCCTAGCATACAAGCTACATTCGTAGCCCCCTTCAATAATCTCACATATCTGAATACGTTGAGGTTTGACCGGATAAATGCAATGGTAAACACATATACAGGAAAAACCATTATATTTCATTCGGACAACATGTATGAAATCATCGGTGAGAAGGGAGCTGTTTTCTATAGACTAGAAGCAGGTTATATAGACAAATTTTCTCCCGAATTCCCAGCTAAGATTGATGGCGCATTCCGGTACACCAATGGGCGGATATACATATTTCGGAAAAATTAATATTACGAATTTGATGAGTTTACCAATCAGATCGTTACAATAGGCCCTAAAGATTTATCTATGTTTGGTATTCAATGCCCGACCCGCAGTCTATATGAGCAACTCAGTCTGCTATTACAGAAGATTATCAGCTATACAAAGGATAACACTGACCACCAACCAGCAAATATTGAAGACTATAATGATTATATATAGTGTGTAACTTGTTCAAAATATTTGTTTAACAGATCAAACAGCTGACACTTAGCTTAACATATTAATGTATGAAAATAAAAATATTTACCAGCATGTATATGTGTTTTTATTCCTTGTCAACAAGACCTCGGTTCTGTTTAAGAGTGTCTAGAGTACACTCGACAGCAGTTCAATATATGAGTTAAATAACACTGCTGTAGGGGGCCCCCTTGATGGGTAAATGGTATTCGTGTTTGGACTTGTCTAGAATACAGCCGTTAAAAGTTATCATAACAGGAAGTATGACACCATCCATAAACGTGTTTGAGCTTATCTGTATAGTTGTTATCTGGTGTAATTTCCGTTGAATGACATCACCCCATTATTCGTGTTTGAACTTGTCTAGAATACAGACATAACCGAAAGGATGACATCATCCACAGACCTGTTTGAGCTTTGTCTGTACAGTTGTTATCTAGTGTAATTTCCTTTGGATGACATCACCCCATTATTTGTGTTTGAGCTTGTCTAGAAGACAACTGTTGTCTTAACAGGAAGGATTACATCATCCATAGACCTGTTTGAGGTTTTGTCTGTACAGTTGTTATCTAGTGTAATTTCCGTTGGCTGACATCACCCCTGCAGTTGTGTTTGACACGGTTTCCCATAAGAAACAACGTATTTGTAGACACCCACACACACACACATACACGCATACTAGTTCGTGGGTATAAATAAGTGAGCAAGTTCGGTTATATTATTAGTTGTTGTACCATGACGTTTAACAGTTTCTTATGGTATGGACACAAAAATAGATTGATTGAAGAAGACTGTGAATTTGAATTAAAACAGTTGGTGTTAAAGATACAAGAAGAAGCCTTTACCGACGAACGTGATTCTGAAGGAGAAAATTATGAAGGCGGACATATAGTCGAGTTGTGTGACATATATTTAAGTGGGTTCTGCTCTACACAATTTTTTGCTTTGGCACTCATTCGATACCATACAGGAGCTCCGTTAAGTGAACCGTTTTTCAAGTATTTACCCGAAGAAGCAAAACATCAATACATACGTTATTACGATAAACAAACCGTCCACACAGAGGCTATTTAGTTTATACAAAAGCCCGTGGTATACAGATGAAACGAGAATGAATAGTGACAACGACACCACAAAAGTCAGACTGTTAGTGTTAAAGATACAAAAACAAGCTTATCGAGACGGGCGTAAGTCCGAAGCCGAAGAATATGAAAGTAGACATATGGTAGAGTTGTGTGACTTATATTTAATTGGATTTTGTTCTACACAATTTTTTGCTGTGGCACTCATTCAACACCAACCGGGGGCCCTGTTAAGTGAACCATTTTTTAAATATTTACCTAAAGAAGCAAAAAATCAATACAAATATTATTATGATGTTGATGAGGTCACACTCGAAACAACGAACATTGAAATTGAACAGCCAACCGAGGAAGAACTCAAACACGAAACACTCGAGACGATGAGAGAAGGGTTTAATAAAGAATTTGAGTTTTCAAGCTGTGATGACATCCACAAGGTTGCAGACCACCTAAACGATATATTAAAGCACAGTTCTAATTTAAATGATGATGCTGAACGTACTAAATCCATTAATTTTCTAACACGAAAACTTCACCGTACAGACGCCACCGACATGTTATATACAATTTGTAGTGAATATTTCGACAGTCTTCCAACCAATGCTGATTGGGATATATATGAGAACAAAGATTGTGTTGCTGTAGACAAGTTTGTTAAAGTCTGGCAGAAATATCTGGATGATCATGCAGTGTAGCACGAAATATGCTAAAGTATTTAGTGATCGCAATAGATTTGTAAAATTTACCAGGAAACCACTCAGAACCATTCAACCGACGTTTGTGGTGGGGGAACAACAAAACCTACTTAACATGGTCAGCAAGCTTCAGTCTAAACTTAAAAGAGTTTGTGAAAACATGTCTTGCGATTGTATTAACATGAATATGTCTGCGTCGGAGAGTGATAACAACGACGACGATTATGCCGTTGATGAAAACGATGGCCCCGATTTCACAGAACACCGAACGCGACGAGTCTTATTTAACAAGTATCAAGCTGACGACAGGCTATTGATGGAAACCACTTTTAGTGTTCGACGATCCTTGAAATTGATTACCGGCATCAGTGCAAGAAACGACTTTACAAATGTTGTGAAATTTGTCAATCCGTTGGCGTTGAATGAAGAAAACCAATATTTGGCATTGGAAGAGTGGGATTTTTACGATTTTCTAGACAACATACGTGAGCTGTGTAGGAAATATCTTAAAGGTGAAGACGAGCCAAATAGCTTTATAGTGCATCATCTTAATTACTGCCGTATAACCTATTCAAACGTGCTAAGTGAAAAAGCCTTGTGTATCGATAACGGTTTCACATCTATGCATCTATTCTTAAACGAAGAGTGTGTAGAACAGCTGCTGAGACTTGAGGTGTTGGTTAAAGCAAGACTGAACTATCTGAAAGAATCTCAATTTACCTGGACTTACACGTGTTTTATGGAAAACATAGTGCAAATATTAAACGATCTGGGTAGATGGGACGCCAGTGTACCGCAAATCATACAAACTATAAAAACGTTACTCAACACTGTAACACCAGCATTTAAATATTACATGTTGGAGTGTTTGCACTACGCTCAAGAACAAGTATTGACAGACATCCACAACATACGCCATGGTTCTTTTTAAAGCAAGTTTCATCGTTCTATCAGCACTGTGTCAGAATGTGTTGTATATTCATAAGCCACCCAATGTAACAGAAGTACGAATTTGTTTCGACACCGACGACTGCATGATATGGTCAGCTCTTACAACAACAACATATCTACACAACGACGACCTAGCCCCACTTGTAACATACAACATGTCAGCCAAAAGCATGTCATCTGATGTGATACGTTACAAAGTTATGTTTCTGTTTGATAATGGTAGTCGGGGCGAGACACCTGATTGGACCACTCTTGTGTTGACTGACGCCCAGCTGTTCACTTCAAAGTATATTTTTGTGTTTATAGCCACTGGCTTTCTCACATGTCTTACCATATTCATGTTGATGTATTTTTGTTTCAAATATAGCACTTATCTGCACATGTATCGCAAACGTGTTTGCTAATACAAATATATAAAATAAACACTTGTGTTTTATATACTAGTTTTAAGGTTTGCTAAGGGGTACTAGAAAAACATATATATATATAATTTACAACTTTTTATTTCGGTAACAAGTTTACAACATACGAAAATAATAGCATACAATTATTGATGCTGCATATACAGCTTCTAGTGTATCCTGGTGAGTGATGCATGCACTTAGGAATGTCTGGCACCAACGTAGGACAATCAACGTTTGTTTCTAAATTGATCACGTCCACACGGTAGCCACAAGTGAGGAGCATCTGTGTCAGAAATCTCTGTTTATTCTCGCCTTTCACATAGATTCTGTCCACCTGTTGTTCGACTATGTGTTTCATCAGGATATTTGGTAATTCTTCTAAATAAACAGCACCATAATTATAGTCGATACAATGGTGACGGGTCTGCAGAAACTTGACTTGTTTGATTACATCAGCAGATAGAAAACGCATTGGTTGTGGCGGCTTAAACACATACTGTACAGTTTGATAACCATTATAAATTACTAGTTCTTTAGGTGTGAAGTCGGGGAGACAGAAACCCTGAGTGTCGACAACGACGAACCTCATCTTGATACTGCCCCATTCACTATACTTCCACATCGGCTTATGTAGACCTCTAGGTTGAGAGGTGGGGGAACGACGTTGTATGCCATACTCAGATGATAGAACGAACAACGTTAGAGAGTGGTGAGTATTCGATGATGCAATCATGTATAATTATGCAGAAACATTTAGTGTTATTGGGAAAGTTCTGGTTACTTTCCATTTCCAATTTGATATCGACAGTGGACGGTTTGATGGAATCCGTATACTTTGAACAATCAAACACAAACATGAGATATTTTGCGAAAGCTTTGTAATCCAACGTAGGCTGCGGTTCTCTACCGAGATATGCTCGTTGAAATTCAATCATGTTTTTATATGCTTCCAGATAATTTGCTTGCCCAAAGTTCAGATTCATACCCTCGGTCGGAATTTGTTTTGAATTCAGGTGCAGTCTTATATCTCGAACGTCCACATGATCAAACTGATTAATATCTTTTCCTGGGTTGTGGTGGCGATCCGTTTGAAAGATGACGATAACAAAGCGAGGTTGTTCGGTGTTTGATGAGGTCTTTACAGACCACAAGTCTTTGGTTGAATTACTTACATTCGGTAATTCGTACATCTCCCATTTTCTAAACGGTATAAGAATCTTTTTATCTTGAGCGATCGATTGCAACAGCTGCTGTTGTATCACATCGCTGGGGTGTATGTGTTTGACTTGCAAAGCCATATATTCAATGTTAAACTTTATAGCTTTGTCAGCGCCTGCTACTCCGCTCAAAATATAGCAATTTCTATCGTTCTGACCGCGTGTTAGGTGTACCAACAAACGACTGAAAAGCACCTTTATGTAATCTTTGAAAATATTACACAGATAGCTGAGCGGTAGGCAATAGCAAAATCTGTTGTTTTTCACCATGGTGTTCCTTTCGTTCGGATGCCAACCGGCAGGGATGAGAGCTCGTGCTTCATCGCTGTTGGCTTGTAATAATGTTCGGACTGCTGTAACGATGCCTGGGTTTCTAACATGTTCGATAATCTGATTACACATCTCAACAGCCACAGAGGAGAACAAATGAGCTGCCGCATTAGCTGTTACCGACACATCACCAGTTGTACCTGTTGTCTCAGTGGAACCGCTGATCAGGAGAGCTGCCGAAGACCAATCGTAAAACACATCTTGTTGGTTGATGGCAAACTCGCATGTGTCGTTGTAATCAAATGATCTGGTTTGCGGGGCGTACGTGTGTACTTCTTCTCCCTTGATGGATTCGTCGTGAACGGGGTCTGCGAAGATATGTAGTTTGTTTGACATCGTAACCCAATGATTGTAGAAACTGTACGTTCTCTTCGGATAGAACCGTCTGTGATGCAGACAACAACGATACTGACCGATGTTGCTCGTCGGCACCTGTATTTATAACTAACATGCCGCTGGTGTCTTGCTCAGCTGTAATATAACGATGATCTCTTCACCTTGAAAGTTCACAGGCACTGCATTCTGATCGATGATGTTTACATTTATATGGGAGATGATACGTGTGTTGACGGGTAGAACCAGTTTACTGTGGGGGTTTATGTCGATTGCATAGCCCGGATCAACCATAGGAGCAAACTCGTATAGTGTGTGTGAGGGTTTGCCTTCGTGGTAAGACCCGCTTACTATGTTACACTCCAAACGGATCGTTTTCACTTTAACAATCTCCACTGGTAAATCGGATGCGTGCACCACATCCTTAATAAGAGATCTGGTTGAGGAAAAACCCAAGAGAGTAGCTATTGAGGCGTCCATTGTCAAATCAATGTCATACTTGCACTGTATCTCACACTTCAAAGTGTTGTTGTTGGCTTTCAAACTGAACAGTTTACTTGCATCGTCAACAGCGGCACCCTCTGGAAAATTATTCAACTTGAGATAGATACGGGCCATTTCATTTTGGATACAGCGTTCCATATCGCTAATTTCATATGCTCCATTGGGAATTATTATTTCTTGTATAACACCATCTTTCTTAGGCTCGGCGTCGAGTGTAAAATAAAAATGCAACTTATTACAACCGGTCTCTATATTTGGTATGGTGTTGTATGTGTGAAAATTCGAGAGTGCCACCGAATGATCGAACCGGGGGTCCAACACTATCGGTGGAAATATATCCAATGACAGGGAGGACGTAGAGCCTTTCAACTCGAACGTTAGCGACATGACTGATACACACAGGTTACTGTTTGAGTCTTTTATTGCAAAAATTTTAAACACAAATGACCACAATTAATTGTGTTATATGTTTGATACACATCATGATTATACAGTATGGAATAGTCTTTAAGGTAACGTTGCAGCTCTACAGGAGGCTTCAAGTTTCCATACGAGTCAAAGTACTCGACGATGTCACCGCGTTTCCTCACAGCGACCCAATGACTGCCTGGCTCCTTGTGTGTTTGCAAATTCATGATGAACGATTCATTTTTACGTGTTCCATTGCGAGGTAGCTCGTCTCGCATGTATACACCTCTAAAATATGGGATTTTCATTTTACCAGCAAACTTGACAAGATCTACATTTGTTAGAGGTCTTGCTGGTAAAGGTATCACACGTTTTTTGTCTTGTGTAAATACAAACCGTAGCCGGTGCGTTGTTTCTTCATGTACAAACCATCACCCACACCACTCCCTCGTTTACCCACAGCAATGGCCTCCATTGTTTGATTGTGACGTTTTGCCTCTTCCAATTTCTGTTTCGCAGACTTGGCATCGTTCACAGCTTTAGCAATACCTGCAGCACCACCGCCCAGAGCTCCTAGTGCTGACAGCCCACCAAATATAAGAGGTAACAGCGGTAGGAAGCCACCGCTTTTAGGTATTGGAATAACTCGCGGTACCTTAACTTGCTTTCGACCACCTGCGTTTTTGATGACTTTTCTCGCTACATGCAGTAGATTTTTCACAGACGGCACCTCCTCTCCCACATTGATAGCGCCGCGCATCAGAGCCAGTATGTTTTTAAACGGTACCTTACCACCGACTTTTCTCTTACTAGTTTTTCTGGGTTTGTTCACACCCATACCAAGTTTTCGTTTAACTTTCATTGTTTTTGCTACACTCCAAGCGGCCGCCTTCTCACCAAAACTTGCGTCCTCTGCCTTGACTCGTTCCTTGGCTCGGTGCTCCAACACCTCGTCGGCACGATGCCTGTCACTCAACTGTTTGGATTGAGAGTAGGCGATGTCGTGCTCTCGACAAGCACGATCTAGTGGGTTGATACCTTGATCGCCTCTGGCAAGACGTTCTTTAAGTTTAGTGCCTGGACCACAAAACTGATAACCGGGTATGTGTAACTCAACAGGCAGTTTGTTGATGAGTGTGTTAACGAGGCCTTCACCCTTAATGACCAACATTGATACTAAAGCGGTGCTGTATTAAACACCAGTATTTATACTTACAACAAGCAGGTTGGTGTTAGTCTAGTTAACGATGCGTATCGTAAAACACACAACAACAGCCCTACCAGTTACAAACTTGGACGATGTTGTGCGTGTGGAAACAGTTACACAACACAGACACGGTCTTCTGTTACCCGACACGGTACGTTGTTTGATATGTGGTCCTAGTGGCTGTGGTAAAACCAATGTCATGCTAAGTTTACTGTTTGAAGCAAACGGTTTAAAGTTTGAAAACGTTTATGTATATTCAAAGTCACTGTATCAACCGAAATACAAGATGTTAAAGGAGGTGTTGGATGTTACAAAGGGTGTTGGTTACTATCCTTATCGAGAAAACGATGACATATTAGATCCGGGAGATGCCTTGGACAACTCTGTGTTTATCTTTGATGATATAGCTTGCGACAAACAAGATAAAATAAGAGCATACTTTAGCATGGGCAGGCATAAAAACATTGATTCCTTCTTTCTTTGTCAGACATACAGCAAAGTACCAAAACAACTGGTGCGTGACAACGCAAACGTTGTTGTGTTATTCAAACAAGACGAAACCAATCTTAAACATGTGTATGATGATCATGTGACCACCGATATGACTTTTGCAAAGTTCAAGACACTGTGTGGTGAATGTTGGCAGACCAAGCATGATGTGATGGTGGTCGTTAAAGATTGTGATTTAGCACAAGGGCGGTATCGTAAAGGCTTCGATCATTTTATATATATTTAAACTGCCACGTGTGTGAGTGTGTTAGTCTTCATGTGTTCAACATACGGTGAGCATGGCGAAAAAATCTAAAAGTCATCGTCGCCAACAAAAACTATCAACACAGCCGCCCAATATCAAACGTAAAATATCCGATTTATCAAAGATTATTCGAAACAAATATTTAGCTTTGAAACTGGGCAAAACAGAGACGGATGAAACGTTACACCGTTTATATAAACCTCTGTTAAAACCATTGGATGCTATATCTAGAAACACAGCAAGCACATCGTTGGCTACTGCTCAAACAACTCTGCAGCAACAGCAACCAACTAAAACTGAACTTGATGTCAAACAACCACCACCATCAGCAAAGAAGGAAGTTCAATTTCTTAGTGATGATGAAACGTTTGAGTTGGAAGCAGAATCACCTGAACCTGAACCCGAACCTGAATTGTGGGTTACGAAAGCTTATAGAAAACTAGATGCCGCAGCAAATACACCGGCAGCTATTTACGACCAAGCGTTAAGTTCGTATCCTGTAGTTGTTCGCTATTATGTTGATAAATATTTCACAGATAATCAGCTATGTGATCAAACATATGGTGTTACTTATGATAAATCCACCAATACTTGGATGCTTGGCAATAAACCTGTTACATTTGTTGTTACCGACGTAGATTTTAGAAATAGAGAAAGCTTTCAAATTGTTGTTGGTGACAGAAGATATTACGGCACTCAACACCTATTGGAATTGATCTTTTTGAGAAAACCAGGTATGAGTGCTATGAAAAATAAGAACGCTTTACGTGACTATGCAGACATTATGGCTGCTACGAGTCTTCACAGAAAAGAGAACAATCCTAAAGAAGACGTTCTGCGCAACACCTCTACCAAATATCAACATGTAATAAAACCAATTTTAGAGAAACAAGAAGGTGCTAGAACGCGCTCTTCCTCAGTAACTTTAGGTCATGGTATGCCATACATGCTACATACTAAGCAACAGAAAGAATATGTATACTGGGATGATGTGAACGAACTGGTTGACAGACTTCGTCTTCTCGTGGCTTCCCAAGTTGCAGGTAATAATGCTCATAACAATGAGATACAGTCAATCTTGGAGGAGCTGAAGGAGGCTCGCATCATATAAAGCGTTAACACACGCCAACCATCAGTTTCATCATGTCTATCGACAAGTTTGGTCGTACTGCTGCAAACTTCAACAGCAACAGCTCTCTACACAACCGCGTGGTTCAACGAGAGATTTTCCCAAGAGCTGCAAGTGGTGACTTCGACGTACAAAACCATAGATTGTGTAACGTAGCCAACCCTATCGATTCAACAGATGGCGTAACTAAATCATTTGTTGATGCCTGGGTGGGCGACTATCAGAAACATAAAGCTGAGCATCTGAAGAATAAAGATGAAGTGACACAAAAACTAGTGGCCATTGTGTTAGAAGCTGTGCATAAGCCGGAGTTGAACGATTTGAAGCACGACTTGGAACAGAAATTGAAAGCTTTAACCAAGACCATATCAGCTCAAGTTTTAAAAGATATCGATCTGTCAAAGAACCCCAAGCTAAAGAAGAAGTTGGGTGAAATAGACAAAAATCTAAAAGATTTGCATGACAAGTGGATACTTTTAAATCCAACATCATCATGAAGCGTCGCCGGCAACAACAAACACGTAATGATAAACCATCTGATGCTAAGAAACAAATTATAAACGAGCTGTACAAGCCTGCTAGAATCAAGTTTAAACGTAGACAGACAATAATTAGAGGTTTGAATGACTTGTGGCAAATTGATTTGGCCGAGTTTACAGACTATCATCGTGAAAACTCCGGTTACAAGTACATTCTGGTGGTGATCAATTGTTTTTCAAAGTATGTGTGGACGCGTCCGCTTAAATCTAAAAACGCCGAAGAGGTGACTAAAGCCATGGCCGATATTTTAGCTAACAGCACAGCACCATCCCACATTCAGTCTGATCTTGGCAAGGAGTTCTACAACGCTAAATTTAAGGCCCTAATGACCAAATACGGCATCAATCATTACAGTACCTATAGTGTGAAGAAGGCGGCAATGGTGGAACGAGTCATCCGTACGTTGAAAGAGAAGTTATATAAAAACTTTCACTTGTCTGGTTCTTACAAGTGGC
This sequence comes from Tillus elongatus, assembly GCA_964006375.1. Taxonomy (NCBI): domain Eukaryota; kingdom Metazoa; phylum Arthropoda; class Insecta; order Coleoptera; family Cleridae; genus Tillus; species Tillus elongatus. Next base: position 89,278,690 of record OZ023267.1, read on the forward strand.
TACATATCCTACCCAATGTCACAGCTACATATAACGCAACCATTCATCGTACCACAGGTGTCAAACCTCTGGATGTCACTAGGAAAAACGAGGCAGCTATTCGTAAGCAGATCTATTCCAACACCATACCGGTGTCTGTACAAACTAAATTTAAAGTGGGCGATGTTGTACGTATAAGCAAGGCAAAAACAATATTTGAAAAAGGTTATACACCACGTTGGTCCACAGAGTTGTTTAAGGTGGCCACGGTGCACCCCACTATCCCAGTGACGTATTTACTAGAAGACATGCAAGGCAAACCAATCAGCGGAGGGTTTTATGAGCAAAAACTACAAAAGACTTTATCTTCTGACCTGTATTTAATCGAACGAGTGTTGAGAAAAAAAGGCCCCAAGTCTTACGTGAAATGGCTTGGTTTTGATCGGACCCATAATTCCTGGGTCAACACCAAAGACATTAAATAACTTGTATTATGTTATGAATAAAGGAAACATGTATTTTTTTATTTCAAATCCTCCTTTAAGCATTCACGCCAACAGAATGGTTGTCAGAAAATACAGCTAATAAAACACACACAGAGATTTTTACACAAAAAGTTTAGCAGGGGGTCAGCACCGATCGTGAGTATTTTCTCACCGTTTGGTAACAGCGCAAACGTTGTCTGACCAACGAGCTCACAGTCTTGTGTTTTTAGTTTTTTCTCCATACTTTTCTGATTGATGTCCACCAACTTCTCATTGAATATCTCATCGTGTGTAGGTTCATATTCGACTGTTTGTATGTTTGTAGGTTCTGCAGCATTCATACTAATATCAGAGAGATTATTCGGTTCACTTGTGTCTGTTGTTGTTGTTGGATAGCTTGTGTATAGTTCACCTATGATATTATCCCACGTCTTCGGTTCTTCTTTTGTTATAATACTTTCTACTGCGTTAGCCAGCAAGACATCTTGTAACACTTTAAGCTTTTTACCACCACCAACACCTCTACCAGTATTTTCTGTGTTGAGAGATTTTCGTTTTCGCGTATTCTGCACCATATTAGTTTTTAGCTACACCTTGTTCAACGTACACCAACTAAACTAGCTTCTAGACAGGCTCTAACACAACTGATGGCAGGATGCCACCTAACCGAACTAACACCTAGATCATAACTGTACAGACAAAGCTCAAACAGGTTTATGGATGATGTCATCCTTTCGGTTATGTCTGTATTCTAGACAAGCTCAAACACGAATAATGGGATGATGTCATTCTACAGGATATGAGTCATAACCATGTTGTTTGTTCTCTGTTTTATTGTGTTATGTATTCTGTTATGGACACGTGTACAGAGTGACAGACTTTTTTTACTCGTTTACAGGCCTAGGATCGACGTCAGGTCTCTTTAGACATATTTGTTTGTGTCTATAAATTGATGTTCTCAACATTTGTTTATTACAGTGTGAACATGTAACCTTCCTCCTGTCGTACGTGTATTGCCATTTTACGAAATTTTCATAACTTTCCCATGAGTGTGCGTTGTATGGTAGCCATTTTCCAAAGTTTTGACCATTTTTGATGAAACATTTGTCACAACAGCTTCTCTCTGTTGGTGGACAGCGTTTTAAACAAACGGCACAGCAACGGAGACCCTCATCATTCAGTTCTTGCTTGTCATCCTGTGTTGGTGGTTGTGTTGCTGGTCTCGCGGCGGTGTGTTCTTCTTCACTCTCTTGTAGATTGATTTCATTAAACTGCTGTTGCTGCTGCTGCGTCGACAAACCAGAGCCTTGTGAAGTGGTTGCTTGCTGGTGCTGTGATGATCCTAGACTGGTAGCTGTTATAGTAAAGGCATCACCTTCGACGGCCCCCTTATTGCTCTGATACATCTTGTACAGCTCAGACCACACTTCTTCAAACGTCAGCAGCGACAGCTTCCTAAACGGCACATGATAGTCTCTATCCAAGCCGGAGAATGTAAAGCCTACTTTGGTGTCGGTGTTCAAGTCTCTAATAACTCGGTTATAAATTTCCTGCATACCGTTCTTAAGCCATTGTTCAGGATTATTGACGCCACTGCTATTGAGTGGATTCAACTTGAAACGCACCGTGTTCTGTATAATATTAAAACGACTGTTTCTTGTTGTCGACTCTCCAACAATTGAGAACGCCATAGTATGGAACTAGATGTTTCTTGTTTTTTGCGGAAGCAAACACAAGACTGGCTTGTGTACGACCGTTGTACCTCTATACCTCTCTAGTCATAGAGTGCTTGTGTGTGTGTTAACAACCAACAACAGCGTCTATATGTTTTGTTTGGTTCAAGTGGATGTCATTAAACAACTGTGTTATTTCTATAACGACCCATTCAAGACCTCAACAGACCTTAGTGTGTGTTAAGCTGTGAAACAAGTATGACGTCTCTTGCTGTATGTAAGTATACTCTTATATTATTTACCAATATGTTTGCATTCAAACAATACTTATCAAACAATCCTCGTATATCAAAGTTTAGTTTTGATGTTTTAAATCGAGTTTTGTTACTTGTGTTTTTGATCACTCCCTATATAATATAAATTCAGATTCACTGTGATATAAAACACTCACATAAACAAACGCCTACGTAAAACCCGGTCTCAGTTTTATTACCTACTAAACAGGTTAATTAGCATATCTATATGTAAATACGTTTTGTTATTGATTTAATAGTTTACTTTAAACGTTTTGTTTTTAGAATTTGATATTAGATATGTTAATTGGAACGTGTTTAAATCTCTTTTACTATAAAATATATTTACCAATGTTTTTAAAATTAACGTTCCTATTATGTTAAAATTGGAATGTAATAGAGATACCCACACACACACTCATCAGCCTGATAAACACGTTTTAAATTATCATATGTAAACAACAACAGGTTTTTGTTTTATATATACAACCGCAAACAAACTTTTATCGTGTGCGTCTGTGGTATATTTGGTTTAGCAATAGTAGATATCTGAGTAAGCTGTATGGTCGATTCGAGGTTCGTGGGTTCAAATCTAATTTCAGGCGAATGCTTTTCTTTAAACAAAATCATATTTCAAATTACCCCCACTATATCTTTCTCATATATGTATGTATGACTATGCCGAATGACTGTGTCCAACAGACCTCCCCCCTCGAGCAAGGGAATATTCTCCCACTCTACCAATTTACAAATAGATTGTTCCCTTGCTCAAAGAGTCAGATCTCTGGACATAACAGATGCTAATTTTCGAACAAATTCAAATTTCCCGCCAAAAACGAAATACCCTAACAACTTCAATACAACACACCTTACCAACACAATAAACAACAGACAGCTGTGTGTGTGTGTACGAACATAACCTTAATAAACAAATACAAACATAACCATAATAAACAAACAGATAGCTCGTTGACGACATAACAAATACAAACATAACCTTAATAAACAATCAGATGATTGGTAATCAACACGGGAGTGAACATAACCTCAATAAACAATCAGCTGATTGGTAATAAGCATGCTTCTGTCATACAACACATACATAACCTTAATAAACAATCAGACATCTGGTATTCGACAAACACACATGGAGACCTAACCTGGAGTTGTGGCTATTTATGGAACATCTGACGTCATCAGATGTGACATAAGACAGTTCTATAGAAACCTAACCTGGGGCTGTGTGTGGCTATCTATGGAACATCTGACGTCATCACAGGTCAGACATAAGACAGTTAATACCTAACCTGTGTGCTGTGTGGCTATTTATGGAACATCTGACGTCATCAGACATAAGACAGTTCCATAGAGACCTAACCCGGGGGTTGCGGCTGTCTATGGACACAGGTCAGCCATCTTGGAACGCGTTTGACAGATGTGACATTTGACAGGCCAGATGACATTTGACATCTGTCACACAGGTCTGACAGCTGACGTTGACAGCTGTCAGGTCTGACAGCTGACGTTGACAGCTGTCACCCAGGTCAGATGACATTGACAGCTGTCAAATCTGACAGGTCAGCTGTCACAGGTCAGCGCATGCGCATGACTTCATCGCGCATGCGCAGAAAAAAGTGGAGGGGGTGAGCCCAGGTGGCCCACTATCTACTAATATGCATACAGAGCAGGATTCTCAACAGAAACAGCACTGCACCAACTGGTGCTGAAACTGGAGAATACCCTGGAGAACAAGGAGGTGGCGCTGGGGGCCTTCCTAGACATAGAGGGGGCCTTTAGCAACACCTCGTTCGGATCGGTTCTGGCAGCTGCCCGGGAGCGTGGAATAGAGGAGACCTGCTGCAGGTGGATCGGTTCCATGCTCAGGGACAGGGCGGTGTTCACCTCACTCGCGGGAGGGACTCTGCTGGAGGGGGTCGCGGCGGGGTGTCCGCAGGGGAGCGTTCTGTCTCCCTTGCTCTGGTGTCTAGTCGTGGACGGCCTGCTGGGGAGACTCTCGGGAGGGGGGTATGAGGTACAGGGCTATGCGGACGACATTGTCATCATAGTCCGAGGAAAGGTCACACAGACAGTGTGGGAGCGTATGCAGACTGTACTGAAAGTGGTGGAAGGGTGGACGGTTAATCAAGGGCTCGGGGTGAGCCCCGAGAAAGCAACCGTCGTGCCATTTACGAGGAGGAGGAAGTGTGAAAGTCACAGAACTCTCACTCTATACGGTAGGAGCGTTCCAATGGCCAGGGAGGTAAAATATCTTGGGGTCGTATTGGACTCTAAGCTAACCTGGAATGGTCACATTGGAAAAATACTGCGTAAGGCAGTCATGACCTTAGCCGTCACTAGGCGGCTATATGGAAAAACGTGGGGACTAAGACCTAGTATGGCCCACTGGCTGTACACAAGGGTGGTCAGACCATCGTTAACATATGCGGCACTGGTCTGGTGGCCGAAGGTGACACAATCCAGTACCAAACAAAAACCAGGCAAGATCCAAAGGATGGCTTGCCTAGGCATCACAGGGGCCATGTCTTCAACCCCAACAGCCGCCATGGAGGTGTTGCTGGATCTACCCCCCCTACACTTAGTTATTATGGGAGAGGCCAGGCTAGGACTATACAGACTAGCCTGCAATGGTAGACTGAAGATCAACCCAGGCTTCAGAAGCCACTGTAAAATTCAGGAGATCGTGAAGGAGCCCATGCTTGAAATGAGGTCAGACTTCGCGAGCCCGCGAATGTGCAGGGAAAACTACTTTACAGTGGAAATCCCCGATCGCGAGGCATGGCGGGAGAAGACGCCGGGCATTCCACGGGACGCGCTCGTCTGGTTCACGGACGAATCCGGCGGGGAGCGTGGGTCGGGGGCAGGTGTTTACTCGGAAGGACCGAGGGTAAGTCATAGTATTTCCCTCGGAGCCCATGCAACGGTGTTTCAGGCCGAGATGTACGCCATCTGCATCCTGCACTGTGTGCGGGAGAACAAGAGGAGGGGCTACACCAACAAGCGGATCCTCATAGCCACAGACAGCCAGGCAGCCCTTAAGGCACTAAGTAGCCCACGGGTAAATTCCTGGCTGGTGAGTGAGTGCCGAGACGAGACGAGACGAGCGACCTGGCTGGGCAGAATGAGGTGACCCTCATCTGGGTGCCGGGTCACTCAGGGGTCAAAGACAATGAAGAAGCTGACAGTCTCGCGAAGAGAGGGTCAGCAGAACCATTTATGGGACCAGAACCGGCTCTGGGCGTGTTAAAGAGCACTGCCAGGGGAGCCATTAAGTCCTGGGTCAGAAACCAACACAAGGTGTACTGGGCGGACTGTCCAGGGCTCAGACATGGGAAGTCAGTAATTGACGGACCCAGTTCAAAGAGAGCTGTGGAGCTGCTAAACCTTAGCAGAGGACAGCTCAGAAACACAACAGGTCTCTTGACGGGACACATGGCCGTCAAGAAACACCTGCATAAAATGGGGCGGTTCGAAGGGGACCTCGCATGCAGACTCTGCGGCTAGGGGGAGGAATCAGCCCAGCACATCTTGTGTGAGTGTATAGCTCTGGACCGGAAAAGACAACTGATCTACGGTCACTCTAGACCGGAGACAGAGCAATATAAAACTTCACCCTACCAATCGCTGTGCAGACTAGTTCAAGGCACAGTGATTTTGGAATAGGTGGAGTAAGACTAAGGGTATGCACAATCAACCAAGGGTTGCGGTGCTATCGGGGCGGCAAGGCCGCGGACGAGCCCCGAGGGAACAAAAAAAAAAAGCCAATTATAATCGGGTCTGATATGGCGGCGATATATGACTCGTTGTTTTGCCTCTCGTGTCCCAATTTACAGCTCGATGTCAGTTTCGCCAAATACCTGTATCCGATCACCATCGGCTACATTTAATCTGTACACTATATCTGGCTCTCTTACTCGTACTCGCCATCTTGGAACCATCTGGTGGCGAATAATCGTCCTACGTGTGCCTGTGTCGACGACCATCTGGATCATATTGCCGCTTAGGTATCGCTAACCTGAGAAACGGTTACCGGTCTTAGCTTCACTTTCCCCCTTACGCGTGATGGTAGAGCCCAACATCCGCCCCTTTTATGACACACCTTGCGGCAGTTTCAGCAGCTGAAGGCATTTGCACGGTGAGCTCTTATTGGGTGTCCATTCGACGTATGCCTTATTTGTTCTGCTATTTTTTCTAGAAGCTGCATGATCTTTGATGAATCTGCTTTATTTTCTTCTTGAACTTGGAGACTGCGAACTTTCACATGACTTTCTGACGCTTGCTTTACCGCTTCAAACTCCAAGTAATGTGCAAAAGCACCGTTCAACTTTTGTGTCTCGCCATCCTCAGCGCCTGTTGGGTGTCGGTATCTCTGATGCCGTCAATGAAGGTTTGCAGCGACAGCTGGTTTAAAAACTTCATCGTAGCTATGGGTAGACTAATCGTGTCAGTCTGACAACGTCGGCGTGGAGATGTTGGAGACTCTCGCCCGATTTCTGACAACCATTTTTAAACTGCAATCGATACAGCTGTTGTAAATACTGGTAGCCAAACCTTATCTCTAACTGATGTCTAATGCTGTCAAAACTCAACGTTCTTCCCTGGGAATACCTTGAAGCACATCTAGGGCATCTCTTCTGAGAGCTACAGTTAGCGAAGTCGCGTTCTCTCTCTCTCGCCCCAACCATTTGCTGTAGTAGCGGCTTTGAACTGTCGTAGGTAAATACACCATAGGACTGAGCCATCAAATGTGGGGACCTTTATTCTTACGACAACGGTATCTTCGAGTCTGATGTTTCCCTTGGCTAGGGTATCGCACCTCTTTTATAGTGATTGCATTTTATATTGAACTTATTCTTGTATACTCGTCAGCTTGTCAAGTACATAGTCGCTGATACCCCTTACTCAGCTGTCTACTTGCTGGAAGATGTCGTATTTTACCTGCTTCATACGTTTGCCCACACATAAAGTAAGATTCTCAATTCTGCTGGCTATTTTTTACAGAATTTTCTTTGTTTCTTCATCTCCTATTCTGGCTGGATCATCTCTTTTTCTCATTTCTTTTCTTAAATCTTCGTTTCCTTTTCACATTTCTTCTTTGGCTTCTTCGTCTCTTTTTCTGACCTCTTCATCTCTTTTTCTCATTTCTTCCTAGGATTCCTCGTTCCTTTTTCAGGCACCTTAATCTATTTTTCTCTTTTCTTCTTTTGCTCCTTCATCTCGTCTTATCGTTTCTTCTTTTGCTTCTTCATCTCTTTCTCTAGTTTTTTTTTTCGTGCTGATTTAGCTTCTTCGTCCATTTTTTAATCAATTCCAATAGCTGGGTGTCCATATTGGCTGTTGCGCTACGTGTCTTAGGCATAGACGTATTTAAAGCTGGTACATAGTGTATTCTGTTTCAAGAACACACCCAGTTTTGAACTACTGCCGACACTGATCTTTGAGGTATTCTAGAAATTTCCACATTGTTCAACAAATATTCTGGAAAATCTTTTCACTAACAGCTTGAAAATCCCACTTCTGACACCAGTTGTTACGTTCTACGGGGGTTCTGGATTTGTTGACTAACAAAACACAGTTATTTAAACTACTAATTTATTATAACCAACTATTTTTCAACACCACTAAAACTAAAATAATTCTCTCTATTACTTAACGTCCGTAGAACTATATTCCACCATCCGCCTTCTATTATCGCTTCTTATACACAAACACTTACTGCTGACTCGCTTAATACTCTATGATCACTTATTCTGCACCACACTAACTCAATACTGAACTAACTCACTTTATGTGCCGTTCGTCTATTAATACTGTCCATAGAGATTCTAGATCTTTTTAGCTGTTCTACACCTGTCACTTCTGGTACCTTTTAGACATATAATTCCAGAGTGTTCGCTGTTACCAATACAGTTTACAACCGGCCTTTGATCATAGAAGTTCATAAACATAAGTCTCATTGACGGGTATACCAATACATATAGTAGATACTTATATATGTATACATATCGTTAACAATATATTTTTAACCTGACTTTTATTTTTTATTTTCATTTATATTTTACTTGAATTAATTAGGAATAAACAAGGACACATTTTTTTATGCAAAGAGGTCGATCTTGGCAATTTTTCTTTCGCAAACAAGAAAGACCATTAAAGACAGGGTAAAGCACAAAAGGGTTAGACACATTGGGATTTTTTTAAATAATACAATAAGTTATGATAGATATAATTTAATGGAGTTTCGCAATGAGGAAAAAAACAGAACCATTTTACAAATTAGTTAAAATTATAGAAACTATTAAGTACAATTTGGTGAACCCAATTCATCACAATACAGTTTTGTATATATGACTATCGTTTCGCTAACAAGGTTAGCGTCATCGGTTTATTCATCCCTCTGATGACGCTAACTTTGTTAGCGTAACGATCGTCAGGTCTAAAAAACTGTATTGTGCTGAATTGGGTTCTTCAAATTGTACTTATCAGTCCTCATCACACGTGCCAATCTTCACTTATTTTATAGAAACTATGTTTAAATCATGTCAAACATTTATGCTGGCTTCCTTTAAGAATTATTTTGCATTGTACACTACCATGTCGTTTGTAATGAGCAAACATGATATGCTGTGATATATGCAAGCTGCATTCAAAGAACTACATCTAACGGCTTGAGTAAATGTTAGGTATGGGCAGAAAAAGTAACCATTTCGGGACGCAGCAAGTGCGTTATAGTATTGAACAATTTTACACTATTAATATTAGTAAAATTAATACTTTAAATTTAAACAGGCCTTAATGACCGGTTCTAATTCGCGCTCTTTTAAGGTTTTTTTTTGGAAAGCGTTACCAGCGATATCTTTCTATTATCAAAAAATATTTTAATCTTGTGTTCAACAATGCACGAACTCAATTTTTTATGAAGCTAGAAAAGTAAAATTTGATATATCTAGGTATTCTGAAAAGGAAAGTATGTGCCAAATTTAAACCGTGGCAGGTATTGTCCTTATTAATCGCCAGGATGATTTCGTTTTAGTCAACCCAATCTAACCGGGTTTCCAGCAAAAAAAAATTTTTACAAACAAATTCTCTATTAGTGAATTTTCTTAATAAAAATTCACCAATATCAACAATAATAAAATGTCTGCTGCAAATGATAATTTTAGACTCAACTTAGCTTGTTGGCGCGATGCTATATCCGTTAGCGTATAGGTAAACATTTAATTACAGAATTAACAAACTGTTTTAAAATCATTTTTATAGAGACGCGAACCCTATTTTATTTACGATATTTAGTTCATGCTCTCACATTTTATGATATGAACTTTACCTAATCATGGTTTGGCACAAACGTCATAATTTCTGTACAAAAACAACAATTCTGTAGAAATTTCCTTCCCAAAACGTTGATCTTTTCACTATATGCTACATTTTCAGTCTTAAAATCTAATTGGAACCGTTCATCAAGCGACAAGTATAGTGTATTTTAAAAATGTATTGAGTCTCCCACTTAAAAAACAATAACTTTTACAATCACATATTTAGTTTCATGCATCTGTTATTCTGACATTGTGTGAGAGCGGGTTGGATGTACTTTTACCTTCGCGCATTGACATGGTGTTGACGACGGTTTTCGATATTTTAGTGGCCGAGATTTCGCGAACGCTAGTTCGAATAGTATCTTTTACTTGTTATTTGTATTGTTTGCTCCTGTAGCACAGCATCGATGCTGTGCCTTGTGCCTGTAATATGTATCCATCTACGCATGGAAGCTAACTACTCCGTCTTTCTCAGGCATTGGACTTTACCAACTTAAGTGGTGTCAATTCATGTCTTTCAGATTTTATTTTTAATTTGGAAAAAACTCCAAATTTTGTCAACCAAATTACTTGAAATTTACAACAGAGGTTTATTTGCATCATTTCTAGCTATATGTAAGGTCTCATTCGAGTTACTTTAATACTTCAAAAAATATAGCGTATTCAATAATATTTGGGTGAAAAAAATCTCCGTCAGAGCTGATTTACGAACTCGCCCGCAGCCTTAACGAAATGAAGATATGTGCCAAGTTTCCTAAAAATCAGCTGATTATTTTTTGAGATATTGCTCGTATATATATATATATATATATATATATATATATATATATATATATATATATATATATATATATATATATATATATACATACACACATATCAAAACTCAAACGGACCTTGGCTATGGGTTCTAGAGCCCCTAATTCGCGTTCAAAAAAATTTCCGAAAGTTTCACCATCTTTACCTCGATTAGTGAATTTTCATTCGTTCTTTTGTGCTAGACTGGTTATATCTGGATTAATGTGTGATAACTATGAGAATCCATCAATAACATAACTGGTCTTTGAGAGGCAATCGACGCAATAAAAAATCAAAACCGTTTCTTAAATAAGGTATGGTGGATCTATCTTTTCGGCGATAGCCTAGTTAATTTTCTTTGACAAAAACGTTGTCAGTTGCGTCCACGTTTCGGATTCTATCGGGCTTGTTTATAATATCTAATTTATTAAAGGGTCTTCTATTTTAGAATAAATTATCAATTATCATTATGACCATAGGCTCTAGGAACTGAATTTTTTTCTGTAGAACAAAGGGTATGTCAAATGACTCTTAAAAATTCAACCACCACCACTTACTCGCTATTTGCTTTTTAGAGTTGAAGATATTTCCGCGGTTTATTGACTTTGTTTTTTTGTGGGCCTAGTGTTCTTTCACAACTGTTAACACGAATACTCAATCTGATATGGTGATAGTATATTGATATATTTTTAGTTCTATTTCTGGAGGGCGAGTGAACGGTGGTACCGATTTGGGTAAAATGCCATATTCATTACCTGCATTTCTTGCAATAAAACCTTTAAGATTTGACCAAGGAACTCCCGCGTCTTTGGCTGCCGGATGTAAACTTAAATTGTAGTGCCCACTGATAGCCCTGCTTGTAGCAGGGTACTGCTATTGTTTTCCTTTTCTTATTTTCCAGCGTTTTCAGGATATTTATGCTTATAGCAATAGCAATCTGGAAGCAACACATAAAAATGTCATGAAAAATGGATGTCATGTGGTGATCATTTTTGACAGTCTCAAAGTCGTCAAGATCTTCTGTACGTGATTTTTTTCTACAAAAAGTCCTTAAATGTTTTTAAATAGTCAAACACATAGTGTGTATTATTTGTTATTGTGTTAAAAGAATGTGCAGTAACTTACACAGAAAAGAATATGAATTAGCACTTAATTCAATTCATTCAAATAATGAAAATAAAAAAAATAATCTTTACAATGCGTCGCATGATTTCTTGCTCAAAGCAACAAAAATCTTGTTTTCTAAGAAAAGCTGAAGGTTTATAAAGTAGCGTGTACTTAGTATTATAACCTAGTCTACATGTTGTAAAATTCTAGAAGCTGAAACGTCTGAGGCAAACACATTCATATAGTGAGAAACAGCCACTGAAACAATCTAAAATTAAAATATATTGATACCAACACAGACCCACGATGAGTAACCACATAGAACCACAAAGTTGTCGTAACGACACGAACAAACTCGACCTTTAGAAGCATTAGGAATAAATAGCATATTCACGGTGACAACTATGCACCTTGTGGTGGTGGTGGTGTTGGTGGTGGTGAAAAGGGTCGTATGATTGTCATTAGCCACAGATTTTTTAACAAATGCACCTTGTGTTGAATGGGAAAACTGATTCGATATATTCAGCCTTCTCAGAAATTCGTTGTTTTAATTTAATTTATCAAATGTTACACAGAATACGTCTAGCAGTGTTTAAAACAACAATTGCAATGTGTAAACATTTTCGGGACGCAGCAAGTGCATTATAGTAATGAATTTTCATAAGAATTGTACACTATTAGTAAGGTATATTATTAGAACTAATTCTTTAAATTTAGACCTGGAAGGCCGGTTTTATAGGTCCCAGTTAGCGATTATTGGAAGAAGCTTCTATTGTCCATGCAGCTAAAAAATTCTAATCTGGTAGAAATATATGTAAGTACAAAAAGTCTCTTTAAAAAAATTGTGTTACAAATTTAATTAAATTCACAAAAGTTTTCTTAAAAAAAAATATCTACAAAGGGAATGTACCTGCCAAATCATAAGTAGGGCAGATATGTTCCTTTTAATTGCTTGGATGGTTTTGTTTTAGTCAACCCGATCGAACAAGTTTTTAACAAAACAACAAAAAAGTTTTTTTAAAACCAACTTGTAGTTATCCGAGAAGCTGATTAAGTTATTTTTGTTTAATTTAGTTTAAGATTGAAGATTCTAGCTTAATAGGAAATTGAGTTATCGGATTTCAAATATTTTTACAAAAATTCTTTACTATGCTATAATGTATTTGCTGCACACAGACTTTTTCAACACTTATTTACTGTTGCTGTATCTACACTTTTTGAAAATGATGAAATATTGTAGCTCTCTATGTAAGATTGACAAGCAAGGCAACCTTAGCTTCATTTTTGGAAAAATGTTTTAAACAAATGAAATGGGGTAACAGTTTAAACATAAAATGAAAATCTTGGTTCGCTGCTTTGTCGCGGGGGTTCCTCTTACCCTTCTGCATGTCTACAACCACCCTTAATGCATAAACAAGAACAATGGAAACAAGAAAAGTTTTTTGAGAACAGCCCGCAATAAAGTGACCCGACCTGCGGTGAATATAGGGGTTCTAGCCAGGATAAACAGATTTGTAGGGAGGTATAGCTGCAAAATAGGATTAAGGCAGCTTATAGAGGTCCAATTAAGCTGGTTTTTCGTACTTTCCGCTCACATTTCCTTTTTATCTGCTTCCGCGCTCAACACCTCTATTCACTCCTGGTATCGTAGCGTTCTTGGGGGCTGTTTGCAAGAAATATTTCTTGTGGTTTGTGCATCCAGAAGGACAACTAAGCATGTGCTAATCTCGAAATTAACCGAAAATTTAATTTTTATTTACAAACCGAATGCACCTGCCACATTTTAAACGTGGCAGGTATTTTTCCTTATTAGTCGCTTGGATGATCCGTTTTAGTCAACTCAATCGAACCAGTTTCTCCAAACAAAATAACAAAAATGATTTTCTATAGAAACTTTTCGTTGCCTGTGAAGCTCATTTTGTTAGTTTGTTAAACTTGGTATCCACGCTGCTTTTATATACGTTTTAGTATGTATCAAAACTGAAGTTTAATGGGAAATTGAATTATCACAATTTGAAATATTTTTACGAAATTTCGCTACCATAACGCACTTGCTGCCCCTAAACTATTTTAACAATTACTTACTATTGGTGTACCCATACTTTTTGAAAATGAAATGAATAAATATAAATAATACAAAATATTTTAATTAAACTTTTAATAATTTACACTCGACATCTGCTTATATGTATAATTTAAACTACTGCATATGTAGTTTCATTTACCTAAAATTTTACATATACGACATGAAGAGTAAATAAAAACGAAAAGTAGACCTTATTCTAGGATTCTAAAGTATTAGTGGAGTCGATATCGCGGTTATCTTCTTCTTCTTTGTTTATGACGCCTGTAAACAAAGAAGAAGAAGATAACCTCGAATTCGACTCCACCCCGCTGTCAGGTGGCAAAATAACAAATGACAAATGGGTAACTGGTGTTGTCAGATTTAACTAGGCTTTTAAATGCTCTGAGGAATGGGTAGCTTTGCCTTTAAACAAATTGAATCCTTTTCATTAAAATTTTTATTTGTTATTATATATTTTTCTGATATCTTCAAATTCAGATGAGAGTTTTGGCAAATGGCAACCCCGCTGATTGTTGATTGTGACCTATTTTTGTAGCCTGTTCCTTTGAAGTTTGATTTGGAGCATTTGTTTGCAATAGCAGCGTAACCCTGATATATCTGTCTAACCTTGTCTAACATTATAGGCACTCATCCAGAGGTAATTTCAGGTTATATCGTAAATTATTTATTTTTTATTTGGTTATAACTCAAAATTTACTAAACCGATTAAGTTCAAATTGAGTAGACAGGACCACCTATGCGATATCTACGTGCGCGTAAAGTTTTAGTTTCATGCGTTTTCAAACAGCTTTTCGCATATTTTTTTTCAAAAGTATTTGAGTGTCAAAACTGTCTAATAAAGTGATCCAAACTATTATAAAAATTAAGGCAATTGCCAAATTTGTTTTCGATTGGTCAAGTATTTTTTGAATTAACGGTTGGATACGTATATATATATATATATATATATATATATATATATATATATATATATATATATATATATATATATATATATATATATATATATATATATATATATATACATATACATATAAACTTCTCAACTGACCTTGGATTTAGGTTCTAGGGGCCCTAATTCGCACTCATTTGAAGAAATTTTCCAAAAATCTTAACATCGATACCTCTCTATTAGTGAACTTTCTTAATAAAAAGTCTAATCTAATATACATATCTTTGTTTTGTTATATAAAGCTTCTTTCTATTGCTGTTATTGTTATTCAGTTACTTTATTATAATGACTGGTGTTATGCTTATTATTGCCATTCTTAATGTTAAATGTTAGCATACATTACGTATACATTTCAAAATAATATAACATAGCAACATATTTTGATTTATAGGTGGATAAATATTATCAATTTGATTTTGCCTGACGAAGTCGTAAAGGTATAACTGATTGCAGAGAAGTTAAAGAGCTATAGTGAAACTTGGGGAATACATCCAATGTCTATTAACAAAACCGCGTTACATCGGAATTAAAAACTTTTATTCTAGATAGGTTTGAGTGAATTTTTATTTAAAAAAATTCATTAATAGAGGGGTATCGATGGTGAGACTTTCAAAAATGTGTTCTAATGAGCGCCAACTGGGACCCCTAGAACCCATATCCTGGGTCAGTTTCAATTCTTTTATATATATATATAT
Source organism: Tillus elongatus (assembly GCA_964006375.1). Classification (NCBI taxonomy): domain Eukaryota; kingdom Metazoa; phylum Arthropoda; class Insecta; order Coleoptera; family Cleridae; genus Tillus; species Tillus elongatus. The sequence goes on from OZ023267.1 coordinate 89,294,092, forward strand.
ATATATATATATATATATATATATATATATATATATATATATATATATATATATATATATATATATATATATATATATATATATATATATATATAGAGAGAGAGAGAGAGAGAGAGAGAGAGGGAGAGAGAGAGATCCAACCGATAACTCAAAAAGTGATTACGCGATTTTGAAAAAACTCGACAAGTACCATTCTTTTATTAATAGCTTGATTGAGTTCGTTAGCCAGGAAAACCGGACAAGGTTTTTCAGGAAAATTTTGAGTTTTCTTTCGAAAAAAAATTATCTCCAAAAATTACAAAGCTATTTTGATAAAAATGGGTGGATATATTGCCTTCGGAAAGACCTTACTACGTACCAAAATTCAACTTTCTAGGTTTATATAAAATTGAGTTATTCAAATTTGAAGCATTTAATGAAAATTAGCTACCATAACGCACTTGCTGCGTCCTGAAGTTTTTTTTTCATATAATAGGTATTTATAGTATATATAGCATATTAAAATAAATACTTTATAGATTTAAAAAGTATGGGGGATCTATTAAATCACAGACTTGACTTAAACGTTAAAATCTTCTTGGGCAATTTGATATTATTAAGTGAAATTGGAGAAACTCCCTCACTATACATTGAATGGGTAGAATTTCATTCATATGGCTGTAAAAATCGATACGTCTCTAACGACGCTCCTGTGGATCCACCGAAAAACTAAGTTAAAGCAAGACGAAAATCTGGTGAAACTGCCACACCTACAAACATTTAAATTGTTTCTTGCTCTGTAGCTTTCAAATATAGAATGTAAATAATTATTCATTTACTGGTTGGCTTTTTGACTTGACTTATGTAGAATTCAACTGTGTTTTCAGGATGTTATACAGAGTTTGGTAAAAAAGTTACTGAACACAACGTGATAATTTCAAATGGCACACATATACATTATTATCTGGTTAAGAGCACTTATGAATTTTCTTTACAACGATACTTCACTTTGCACAAAGGGCTTTCAATTTTCGTAAGGCGCTATTTTTTATATTAGTGTTACAGAAAGGTAATAACGATTATTATTTTACAATATTATGTTTACTTAATATCCTGTAATTTGTGTCCTCTAAAATAATGATATAACATGACACAATAGTAGGACAAGTGGGCAGATGGAAGGAGAAACAAAACAAATACAGTAGTGGGAACCATAAATAATGTGTGTTTGGGAAAAGGTTTCCTTATATCAAATACGTGGTTTAAACACAAAAATATCTAGAAGTATACATGGCAAAGGGGTAATGTGAAAAGTATAATAGGGGTACACTCTTGATGATAGACGGCGCATTGGTAAAATATACTAGAGCTATGCAAGGTGCTGAATGTGGGTTAGACAATTTCTGGTCTTTCGGAAACAAGTGTAACAAAGATGGATAAAGAGAATGACGAACAAAGATAGCAAGTAATAATCAAAGCTGAGGTACTGTTAATGCCTAATAAGGGAAAACTGTATCCCTACCTACTGGAAAAGAGGATGATTGAGTTGCACTTAATTTGGAAGAATAACATCAAAGACTGCAATGTGGAAAGTGCATGGACGACCCTAAAAAATCTGATAATTGGATGTGCACAAGAAGCATGTAGAGTAAAAATTGAGTGTTTTGATGGCGATGCGTGACGGAATGAAAAAGTAAAGAAAGCTGCCGATGACAAGAAGGGAGCGTATTGGTGAATGATAAATGTTATATATCTGAGAGAGAAAGAGAAGCGATTGTTTGAGTACAAAAATTGAGAAGTGAGTGAAAACGAATAGTTGTCAAAGTAAACGAGACCTGAAAGTGAAACAGGCTGAGAAAATGCAGAATGAATTAACAGGGAACAAGGAACTGTTTCGGAAGTAGATAAAATGGGCAGTATAAACCAGAAGAAACAATCTGATTCGGGTGAAAACACAGAAGTGGAACATGGTGTGGACGAGGGAGGTGTGAAAAAAGGCCGGAAAGGATATTTTGAGAAAAGATAAGGAAGCAATAAGAATCGTCGGAACGCTCTGCCAATTAAAAATCTTACATGTGACAGTGTTAAAGTGCATGATATTGAAGCAGCGACCAATAAATTAAAGAACGGAAAAGCATTGTGCATTGATACGGTTCATGACGAAATATTAAAATAATTGAGCTGTTTAACGTATACATGAAAAGATCAAGTACCAGCGAAGTGGACGACGATTATCATGGTGACGTTGTATAAAGGCAAAGGAAGCAACGGTTAATGTAAAATTACGAGGAATAAGTTGTTAAGTGTTGCGGATAAGCTATTTGGGAAAGTATTCATAAAACGAGTGAGACAGCTGACTGAGAGATATATTTGGTATCCCATACAGCACAAGATATTCTCAGAATGTTCTCACAATGTGAGAACATTCTTTTTTCAGAATATTTGTTTCGGAATGTCCTAATAACATGTATGGAATTTCAAACTTCAATCTTGAATATTCTGAGTACATTCATTCAATCACATCCTAAGAAATTTCTTCATCAATATACTGAGAATATTTGAATAGATTATTATTCCGAATATTCGCTTAGAATGTGCTGGAGATGTCCTTATAATATTAGATAACTTTAAAATTTAATGAAAAAGATAGATGATGATTGCGGTATAGTGGTGAGAATTAAAATAGTAATGTATGTTTGATTCTGTTACCTGCCTACGGTAAACATATTGTATATTTAGGCAATCCCTTCTTTAGGTATAGAGCGCATGTGCATGCCGCCGGGAAGGGAAGATGGCAAATAGCAAGATGGCCACTAGACGTAAATGAAAATTAATGTCAAAATTAATGGTCTGTGATCAATGTTGTAGAAGGTTTTATTCTAACATAAATAATTAAAAATAATAATGTGACGTGAACAGCGTGTAATTACAAACATAGATCCAGGGTACAGAAGCAACTAAAACATGGTGTCAGGTTAACTAAAACCCAGTAAAGAAACAAGTTTGAAAGCATCTCCTGTAGTTGACACTGACGATGGGTTCGCCAATTTTGCTTGAGACTGGATCATCTTAAGAATTAGGTACACCTACATTGTATAATATATAATTAAAAATTGTTATTTTCAATAGTACCTAAGTCATGCAATATAAGCGACCACCAACGTTTTATGTGGATGAACTAATGGACTGAAAAAGTGCAAAAATACTACAAATCTATAAAATTGTCTAAGCAACATCTTGGGCTTTTTACTCACGTGGAAGAAGTTAACGCTATGAGAAGTATCAAGTATCACTATAAAGTGAAGAAAATGTGGACCTGGACATATGGTGGGAAGATGAATGTACAATAAAACTTTCAATTTATCAGATACGGAATCACTTTGCCAAAGTATGCCTTTACAACCAGAATATCCAAGCTGTTGGTGACAAGGGAATAGTCAAAAGGTCTGAGCGATGACTTTCAGTTGTAGTTTTGTGTAAGTGCAAGTTAGTGTGATTTTGTGGCATGTTCTGTCCAATTTAGTTGTATTCTATAAAGGTGTAAGGTGTAAAGCAATTCCTTTAATGCCACACTGAAAGCCTGTAGGAATCTAGCCAAATTTCAAGTTATTTCAGTGGGGTAACGGCGATTATTCATCTCGGAAACTTTGTATTTGGCTATTACATTTTCTGGCAACTCCAAGAACTGTATCTTTATTTATTTGATTTTTGTTATTGAAATTTTAATTGTTTTATTAATATTTTATTCAGACATTTCTTTGTATTTGTTATAAGTACATACTTAATCTGAATAAATGTGCAATACTCGAATTGTTGACTTATTACGTATCTGAACTTGAGTTTACAGGTGTGTGTAGCCACTGGAACAATATGGTAACCTACACAAGGGTGGGTGATTGAAGTTCAAACTCTAGCATATATGGCCTGTTGGGCTTGCTTATACGGAAATATGTAAAAGGCCTGTTAAATTGTGGAAAATCAGTAAATTTTGAAGATAAATCTAATATTTAATATCTTTACATTTTCTTAATTTCTGTATCATTCAGAAAATGTATACAAGGGTGTTTTGCATAAGAACCGACACAGGTCAGACGCATGTAGTCAAACGTAAAATATGGTGACGCAACTTACCCCTATATTAAGTTGCAGCCCTGAGAAGTTATAGGCCTTCAAGTTGGGGTTTCAAATTTGGAAAAAATCAATATCTCTGTAATACTTTAACTTGGAAAACCCAATTTAGTACCCGTTTTGAGTGTACCAAGAGCATTAATCAATGATAAGTAGAGTTCAATTAAGGCATTTGAAAGGGTTGATTAGGGGCGATGCACCCTTAAAATGTTACAATTTTTTGACAGATTGGTAGATTTAAGAAAATATTTCATTTTATTAGGAATTCAACTCTAAAACTTTGTTACCCCTGTTATTTTCAAAAAACTTTATTGTTTTCAAGAAAAACACGAATAAGTAAATAAAGATATGTTATCAATCTCACTAAAAATCATCGAAAATTAAATATTTGCCAATAAACTTATGTATAGGTCAAATTTGGCAATCAGTAAAAAAGTGTGAATTAGTATAATTTATTAAAAAACAGACAACTCAAACAACAGAAATAAAAAAACAGCTATCGATGAGTTATAGAAATTCTTCAACATGATAATTCCACAGGCATCTATTGAATTTTTGGTGATTTTAAGTAACATTGATAATATATGTGTCTTTATATATTCGGGTAAAAATAACGAGAGTAAAAAGTTTAATAATTTACTTCCCCATAAAATGAAATAATAATTTTATAGATTCGCCAATAGGTGGAAAAATTCTGTCACATTTTATGGGTGCATCACCACTATTCAACCCTTTGAAATGCTTTAATTGAACTCTACTCACCAACGATTTATGCTCTTGGTAACCCAAAACGTGTACCAAATTTGGTTTTTCTAAGTTGAAGTATTACTGAGGTATTGATTTTTTTCTCGATATTTAAAACCCCACTTTGAAGGCCTATAACCTCTCAGGGATGCACCTTAGTATAGGGTTAAGTTGCGTTAAATCAGCATATTTTAGGTTCCCCTACATGCCGCTGCTCTCTGTCGTTTCTTATGCGAAACACCCTGTATATATTTTTAAAAAACGCAATGTTCCCATGAGTATATTTATGAACATTTTGAGAAGATTCATTGAATGTTCGTGGAACATTTTCAGAAGATACTGGGAGCTCCTAAGAATATTATAAATAACATTCTACGAACCTTATTAGTATGACAGAATCTGTCCAATTTTCATGTTCATAGAATTGTACCTTGTGAGAATGTTCTGGGGATATTTGAATATTCTTTCGAAACATTCCTGGTGTATTCTCAGAATGTGTCTGTGCTGTCTGGGTATGTTCAGTGTGAGCCCATGGCAGGAAGTGGCTGTATGGACAAAATATTCTCACTTCAGTAGGTGGTTGAGAAAGGTTGGAATGTTAGATGAAAGGTATATTGGACGTTTATAGACTTGGAGAAAGCGTATGATGCTGCGGATACGCAGGAGCTGTGGAGTAATTTTAAAAGGATATGCTGAGGCTGATTGGATTGTAAACCGCTATATGATAAGAGAAGAGCATGTGTGAAAACTAATAGAAAGCTCAGTGAGTATTTTAGAATTGAACAGTGTGTCTAACAAAATTGTTTGATGTCTCCATAGTTAATTAACATGTTCATGGACAATTTTATAGAAGTCTACTCGGAGACACAAAGCGTAAAATCAAAGGCTTCTAAGGTAAAAATATTACTGTGCGCTGATAGTGCAGTAATACTTAGTAAATCAAGATGAAAAACGTAGCGAGTGTTAGATATACTGATGACAGTAACAAATAAAATGAATCTACGTGTGAACGTAGAGAAGATAACAGTCAAGGTGTTGGAAAGAAAGGGTGATACACGTAATTGCAGTCTCATGATATCTGATAGTCTAGGAGAGAAAGCAACGGAATTTAGATATTTAGGACTGTTTTTAAACAACGGAAGTATGATATACAAAGTAGGATAAAATGCAGATAGAAATGACCACTGTAACTAGGAGTGGGTATTTAAAGAGGCCAAGTTCGCTGTATTTAACAGCGTACTGGCCCCACTCATGCTATAAATGTATGCAAAAGCTGGGTGTGTCAGAAAAAGCATGTCGAAAAATTAAATGCTGTTGAAATGGACTACCTAAAACCAGTGGCGGGTAAAACAAGAAGAGATAAAGTTAGTAATAAATGGGTTCGGAACAAATCTAATGTGAAAAAGTCCACCTAAAGTAAATATGAGGCCAGTGTGTTTAGATGGTTTATGCACATAGAACGAATGGATAATTTCAGAACAAGAAGTATAAATTCTAGAAACCATGTGGATGGTAAGAGAGGTCATCAAAGACCCAAGAAAGCTAGGTCGTATGTTGTGGGCAATATATTAAAGAATAAAAAGATGTCTGAAGTTTACGTAATAAGAACTGTGTACGAGGAGCTGTATCAATGTGGAAGAAGCAAAAATAGAATGTCGGGACAGATGGGCATGGAGACATATTGTTGAGATAAACATTAGGCTTTATGGTGTGCCTGACGCTCTTTAGAATGCCTGACGGGTAGTAGTAGCATAATAGTGTTCAATTTTTCAGGTTTCCTTATAGAGTTGTATCTGAATGGTTAATCTTCTTATTTAAAAATTCGCTACAAAATTAAAAGAGTTATTGATTGTTATTGATTAGAAGCCATTTATTATTTCTTTCAACGGTGTGTACCTCCTGATAGAATTAACCAAAAATAAATTCGACAGTTATAATTTATTTCGGTAGTGCTTCTTTACCTAAAATATTACCACAAAGATGTAAGCCAAAGGTTACTTACTACTACAGTGACAGAAATATATTTGTATGTATTATGGAAATTCCGTGGGAAACGAATTAAAGCATTAAATTCATGTATATGAGTATTTTTGTTTCTTTAACGTCCGTATATTTCAGCGACTATAGCTAATCGCCAACACCGGGGGCTGTTTTCCTCCCTATCCTGTCAATTTCACAGAACCCCGGCCTTCGTGTAGGGAGAGTAGGGATTTTCAACGTGCCCAATATTCCATAATACACCCCTGCAGAAGGACGGAACGTGCAGACGTTCAACTTGAAGGCATTTAATTAATAACAATAATTTTAAGACACATATTCACATTAATTCATGTTATATTTAAGAGGCATTAAAAGTTAAATCCAGAGCGTAACATGCTATCGCCTACACTATCAAGGGCTTTTAATAAATTCAGAGAGATTGTGACTGTTGTTTTTTAAGATTCATAATATCATTTACGAATTGTCGAGTTAGTCAGTAACCTGTGCATGAGGTCAAAGTCGCTGGTTCAAATCCAGTATTGGGCAAGTGGGTTTTTTCCTCGTCCAAAGGTGGAAAGGTCGGTTTCTGACGAGTCTTGCTGCAGCAATGATATCCTTTCATCTTTGCACTCGACGCTCCACCAGGTTTTATTAAAAGCGATTGAACGTTGTGCTCTTCCTCGGAATAGATTCGTTACCAGCAAAATTAATTATCCTTATTAACTGTTCGTATTAAATGTTTTCATCGCTACTTAGTTTCTAGAATTCTAATACAGCCACAGAGGAAAACAACGTCCAATCAGCTGAGCCCAAATTCCACCTATTCACAGACCGAGATGGAGTGTATTATTATCATCATTAAGTACATAAGATATGATCATAATGTAACGATCGGACCCCAAGGTTTCATTATCGACCTGCCACGTACATTTATCTGTTATTTCCGGGGAGCAAAATGTAAGATCAATAGCGGGCACATTTTTGTTGAATGGTCTGCGTACCAAAGTTTCGCAACCAGTATTCAAAAAATTTAGTTCACAGTCATCGATGGCTGACAACAAATGTCGTCCACCTACATCTGTAAACGAATGCGATATTATGACAATTTGTGTCACCGCATACTAAAAAAGGCGCTTTTAGGATTTAAAAAAAATTGGACCATTCACTTTCTACAACTTTAGCATTGGGGGAAACATATATTGAATATAAATATAAATGTTCTTTTTATTTAAAGTTACCTTAGAAGCTAAACACATTATATTATTTACTTTGTAAAAACTAGTTTCCCTAATATTATAATATTAAAAATAATAATATGGCTACTCCTGCGTACCCATCTTGTCTGTATATTCTGTAGATAGAGTAACCACTAACGGTACGATTGGTAGTATCTTTCAACCACGTTTCACTTATTAAGGCAACGTCAATATTTTCGTCACATATATATGTTTCGCAGTGTCCTTTGCTTGACACTATCGACCTCGCGTTCCATTGAAATATTTTTAGTTTGTCCATTTGTGTCTTATATAATATATCAGTAACTTTTTTATAATCTACCATTTCCGTGCTCGATAAGACTTTAATGTTGGAATTAGTTAAAGCTTGTATTATTAATTCAGTTATAATATCGAAAGACTTGTCTAGTGTCATTGTGTGGTCTGCTGTTACATAATTTGGGTGATATGGATTGGTAATAGGTCCCGTATCCGTTGGTCGAACCGTAATAATAATTTCCTGATGTGCTCTTTGCACTTCGTCTATAGACGAGTCCAATGTTTTTCTTCGCTTGATTGTAGGTACTTTTCTTGTTTGTGTAGTGTATGGACTGCTATTCTGCTTTGGTTGCACTGTGTTGTCTGAGCTGTTATAAGATTGATGAAAATGATTTGTCGTTGGTTGTTTTATTGTATTGTTAGTTGTATTGCTATCGTATGGCTTTTGTGTAGGTATTTGTTTGTAAAATCGCCCAGTAGCTATGTCTGTATTTTTCAACAGCATCTTTGTACGATATATTTTATGCGCTCATAAGTGTTTTGATAATTCTCTGTTTTCTAAATTCTGGACAATGAACTTTATCAGTGGCTTCATGATCTCCCCCACACAAAACACACACCGGACAAGTAACCCTTTCACAATCCCTACCCTCATGATTTTGGCCGCAATACTTGCACCTTTCTTTTGCTTTACAGTGTTCGATTATGTGTCCATAACGCAAACACTTCAGGCATTGCACGACTCGTTGTACATACGGTTCAACCGAGAAAATAATTTTTTCTATTGCTATCTCCGGTGGTAAAATCTGATCCCTAAATTCAACACGTATTATTCTACGTTTTAATTGCATAACATTTAATACTTCATTGATATTTTCAACCGTAAAAGTACTCATCTTTACTAAATTTTCATCGCTTATATCTTCATCTACTCCCTTGGCCACCCCTTGCCTACGCGCTAAAAACTGCGAGATGTATAAGTCGTAATTTTTCTGTTTTAAAATCAGACTGAATAACAATGCATTTGCAGTTTCAGGTGACGACAAAGTAATCTCTGATTTTATTTCTGCCTATACACTAAATATTTAATACGCTTTCTCGTATATTATGTACAGAGTCCGTAATGAGTTTGGCTGTACCAATCCTATGTGTACGTCCTATATTAGCGTCCTTATCTTTACCCTTCATGTAAACTATAAATGGACCTTTATCATTCTTATCGTATGTTTTTACATCTGCTTCTGTCGAGCTGGTGTGACTTTTAATTTCTGTTGAATATTATCTCCGTTATTATCTTTATCATTTTCAAAGATGAATTACCGCTGGTATCTAAATAATTCTTTACGTTTACTAATTGCTTAATTTGATCTACATTTTTTAAGTATTTAAATTTTGTACCCACATCTTTGTTTCCCTAGATTTGATTGATCTTTTTATCTTTTTTTGCTCTTTTCATGAACCTGCCTGTTATCGTCTCCGATTTCACTATCCTAATCTGAACTGCTAATGTCTACCACCATATCTTCACTCTCTTCATCTACACTCTTTCCCCTATCAGGTGGTTAACTATCAGCTAAATTATTCATTTTTAAAACTATTAAAAATACTTGAAACATACTTCACTTAATGCCCGTGAGAAAACACAACCACACGCCCTGAAATCCACTTCGGTTCTCTGTAAAAAAACTAATGGAAAGCATTATATTTAAGTAAAGATAACATGTAGTAAACTTAAGGTACGAAACTTCATATAAAGTTTGGCATTATCCTTAATACAGTATTGTATATTCGTGAAGTTGACACCAGATATAATATTATTTTAAAACGATAAATTTCGCACAGAATCCCTTTTAAGTCCCAGATACACAGCGCGTGATATGATGAGTCTGGACCGGCGTTCCACAGACCGGTAGCCAGTTACACAGGCTGCCTAGCCGGGGTGACACGCGGACTGCGGTATCACAAGCCTAGGATGCACCAGTGCATCGGTAAAGTTGTACATGCTCAAAGGAACTAAAAAACTCGGCGTATTGGTAGCAGGTCAGTAGTGTAGTGAATATTTTCATAGATAAACATAAATTTATTACTGAACTGACTAGTTTGATGAGTAAAACAATATATATCACGTCGTATAGCACCTCTGACACGATAAACAAAAAAAGCTATAGGCTCGTGGAATGCCAATCCACGAACTGTGTATCCGGGCCTTCAGAATTTTTTTTAATGTTTCTATATCTAAACATAGCCTTAGCAGGGTCCTAAATTCGTCTTTGTTAAATAATGTTTTTTTACAGATCGGTGTGATTTGTATTAGGTCCCTCGGCATGAAACATTCATGAATTTTATCAGGTTGTAAGAAATATGTAGGTAGATCTAACGTTAGAAAATATTATTGCCAAAAGGAGTTCGGCTCATCAAACATGACACCAGGCATATTGGAAGACATATCACGGTTCCTTTATCAAGTCGCTGGATTAGCTTGCCCTTGCGCCTGAAACTCTATATCAAATTCATGGCAGATTTTCTACCTGTCTCTCATAGGTTGTGTACTTTCAAATGAAATGGATATTAATGTTTTTAGTGAATTTTCGCAGGAAAAATTCACTAACCAAGAGATCGCGACTTTTGGATTTTGAATACATTTTTTTAAATGAGCGAGAACTTGGCCCACTAGAACACATATCCGGGATCAGTTGCAATTTTTATATGTTTACATATATATATATATATATATATATATATATATATATATATATATATATATATATATATATATATATATATATATATATATATGTGTGTGTGTGTGTGTGTGTCTATCGTACGCTTTGAACACATTTTGTATGATATATCGCACAGTTTGAGCACATTTGAACAGTTTGAGCACGGTGTCCGAACTAACTTTGTCATGTATAGCATTCTTCAAGCACGGCAAGTCTCCAAACTGTTCAATGGGACACGTAATGGTCAGTTTCGACACCTGTTACGTGTTCGTTTTCCTAAAGTGTCAGAATACCAAAATTGCAAGTTGTTCAAACAAAAATTTATAAAACTGACCTGTATCTATTCAGAAACTCAATCCCTTCAACAAAATTTTTAAATCTCGTAAATTATTATCTTCTCATGTTGATCAATTTTCCTAATTAACAGTTTGTTTATTCTGTTAAAATACGTTCACCTTTTTTCATTTCTTAACTTCTGTATCTGACAATATTAAAAAAAAATAATTCAATTTCATTTACGTTCTCTGATTTAATCGGGAGTGTGCCACACGAAGGTCTTAACCAAAGAGGTACCTCTTTGGTCTTAACTTAGTGTTAGCATTGACTAACATTAGACTGTTAATGTTAGTCAAGTGTATCTGCTTCTTATTCTAGCATTGACTAACTAGAACATAGACAGTGCATTCTATCTGAACCGTGGGCTGGCTTGGCCTTTGACTATCTATCTACGAATAGACCAGGCATCTCCCAATGCGATACGTTGTAATGTTTGAAACCAAAATTGGATAAAATGTTTGTTTACATGGTCCTCGACACCAGAGGCGTCTCGAGAATTAGGATTAAAATTTTCATAAATACGATTAAAATAATAAAATAAAATTTAAAAGATGTGTAGCTACCTATACATTCTTTAAGTATACTATTAACTAGAAAGTCTGGACGCAGCAAGTGCGTTATGGTAGTGAATTGTTATAGAAATGATTTCTCGAATAAAATGTTCGAAAGTCTCAATGTTGTAATGTTGTGATCTCGTCACAAGCGAAATTTTCTATGCAAATTCAGTAAAAAGTGTTTTCAATGAAAATTTAAGAAAAAATTATAAGAATGTGCTAACAGAATTGTTTGCAAAAAACAAAAATGTATATGAAAATTCGCTAAAAATAGTAGTTTGCAAAGTGTGGTAACAAAAATTTACGTAAAATTTTGATAAAAATGCTTTTAACAAAAATTATCTACAGTTTTTTTCCACGAAAATTTAGTAACATTATTTTTTACGCATTTCAGTGAAACAAATGTCCCATCAAAACTTGGATAAATATTCTCTCACAACATTTAAATTAACATTTTCTTCTTACAAGAAACAATACGATATACTGTACTGTCCTCATCGGCCAAAGATAAGAAACAATGAAATTATAATTTATACAAAGTTTTTAACTTCAGATATACCTTTTGTTGAATAAAAGAGATGAAATTTGACAGATAGTATTACACTTGTGGTACAAACCTCGTACAATATTTCATTAAAATAACTGTAATGTTAAAAAATATTGTTCCAAAAACACTGGTTTTCTTGACCAATAAAGAAATTCAAGTAATTTACACAAAAACTACACTTGGCAAGTTACAAATATTCACAAAAAGCGTTTAAAAAAAATAGAAACAATCCATTTCACAAAAATTACCGCCTTTTTGAATAAAATTGGCTTAAGTAATGTTACACGAACTGCATATACATATGTCGTTTTAAAAAAATCAGCTAAAAACGTTTTTACACGACAATTTGCTAAACTAATTCCTTTCGCGAAAATTCTATAATAAAATGAAAATTCAATAATACAATTTTCTATATAAGTTCACAAGCATCCTATTGACAATAACTTATTAAACACTGCTTAATAATTACTAACGTTATAAGTTGACGAAAATTATTCTTCGGAAAAGCTAAAAAAAATCTCCAAAAACTGCTTAATATATTTTCCACAAAAATGTGCCAATACAATACATATCATTCAAGCTTTATAATCGGTAATGAAAACTACAATTAAAGACAGGCTGCTTGATTTCAAAAAATTAAGTTATTCCAGTTTGAACTTTTTCAAATTCAGTCACTATTTGAGAGCGCTATATATGGAATTTCGATTTTTTGGATGAATGATATAAACAAAAATCTTACTGAATTATTCATTTTCATGGGACCCTCTTATCTATGAGTAAAACGCCGTATCACAATTTTTGATACGTGCTAAAAACAGGAAGAGTTGGAAAGAATTAAAATAGCTCAAAAACTGTAAACGATATCAAAATTTGATTTCTACAAATATGCATTATAATTCAATGGCAAATGCAATAATGTAATAATATAAATTATGTTCGATTCAAAATAAGATAAGTTTCATCACCAACGACTTATGGGCCACTCTCTAATTGTCAAAATAATTTTATAAGATACAGTTCAAGACGCACTATAATTAAACATATATAATATTTCCTCATATCTTGTATAATAACGGATGTTTTGAATTTTACCTCATAAATGCACCACCCTGTATATATAATTAGAGATTTGCTTTTTAAAATAGAGCTTACTTTTTACAACGTTAACCTCCTTACTAAATTTTGCTGCTAAATCTTTGTTATTTTTTGAGATGCAAATAAAACATTTGATTACCAACGATTTATGGGCCAGCCTGTAATTTTCAAAATTACTTTATAAGATGTAGCTCAAAACGAGCTATAATTAACGTATATAATTTTTCCTCATATATTGTATAATAACTGATATATTGAACAATACCTTAGATGTGCACCACCCTCTATATATACTGAGAGATCTGAATTGTGATATATAGTTTACTTTTGACAACGTACACCTGCGTGCAAGAAAAACCCAAAATTTTCCCGGATAACCTGGTCTGATTTTCCTAGCTAACAAATTTGTCGAAGCCACTTCCAAAAGAAAGGTACCTACCAAATTTTATCGTTATCGGTGTGATACATACATCCATACACACACACACACACACAGATATAGATATATATATATATATATATATATATATATATATATATATATATATATATATATATATATATATATATATATATATATATATATATATATAAACACATAAAAATTGAAACTGACCCCAGATATGGGTTGTAGGGGTCCTAGTTCGCGCTCATTTGAAAATTTTCTTCAAAAGTCGCGATCTCCTCATAAGTGAATTTTTTATACAAAACTTCACTGAAAATAAAATTAGACATACAAGTTTGTTCTAAACTAAAACAAATTATAAAGTAGTAATAAAGAGTATAGTGGAAAACCTAATGAAAATAATAATAAATTAATTATTTACTGGTTCTTAAATAACACTGTTTTTGTTAAAATACTTCATACTCTTTCTGGAACCCTTTCATTAAGTTTTGCACTTTCATGCTGTAATCTTACCGAAAAGTATTTTTCTAAAAGTAATTTTATTAGTTCTAAAGCATGACTTTCTAAAGGATCGAAATCAATGTCATGTTTATCGGAAAATATTTTAAAAGTTGTTAAGGGAATGTTTTGTAATGCAGAATTTATCAGAAATTGCATAATTTTTGTCTGTCTAGACAAAGAGTAATTTTGTTTGAAAATTCTTAAACAAGTTTCCGCTACTTTGCATACAACAACGACTTCAGGTGATGCATTAGTTAGCTTTCCATACTGTTTTCTTTTTTGCAAATCAGAGAGTGTTGTCTCTGTCGTAAGAGAATTTAAACAATTTTCACAACTTATAAATCTACTTACACACCTTACGACAAATCCTGATATGTAACTCACAACATCCTCTGAATACATCGTTGAATGCCATATATCAGAATAGAGGTAGTCATGGTCATAAATGATTGTCGAAAATTTAATATAATTTTGTGATTCCAAATTTTCATCTCCTGTGTTTGACTTCGTAATTTTACTACTGTTATAAAGTATTGATGTTGCATCTAGATCAATAACGTTACTAGACTGGCTACCCTTTATTTCTGAATGAATCAGGAGCCTTTTAAAAGTAGCCTCAAATTGCCTAGGATTATTATTAAAACCACCTCTACTTCTGATAGCGCTGAAAATTGTTTCTATATGATCCTGACTAAGTTTGTAAGTTAATACAAATTCTAAAAGATTATTGTTGCGTACAAAATTATTGAACATATGTTTTAAATTATCAATATTAATTAAAAAACCAACAAAACCAGTTTTTCTGTTCGATTTTAAAACAGACACATCACCTAAAACTAATTCTCTTATATATAAACTACAACTTTCCAAGTAACTGAATATATATTCCTCATTCTTTCGGCTTAGAGCCCTTCTGTAAGAATATTTTGATAAAGGATTTCTTGAATTGAATATGTCGAAGATGTTGTTAAAAGTTAAACAAAAGTGGGCAGTAGCTTCGGCATTTTGAAAATCTGCAAGCTGCAAATCCTGAGAAAGAAAGAGCAAGGCATCAGAAACGCTTTTACTTAATGTTTGCGTAGCTAATTTTACTTTCATCTTTTCTCTTTCCCACTGTATAATATGTATTTTCCTTATTTTGGTTCCAGCATGCAAACCTTCAATATCTTGCAGCTCTACCAGTTTTTCTAGAAATGACCACTTGATTTCTTTGCTGTCATGTTTTATAATTCTACAACTTGCCAGACAATTTCTTATTAATTTCATCATGTGGCAAGCATCTAGGAAAATATATACATTTTCATGGGTTACAGGATGCGGGAAATAAGCCTTTAAACCTTCTTGAATAAAAGGATCTAAGTTTGCTCCCAAACATTTAACCATGCTTATATTTGCAGCTGCTCCATCAAAAGTGACGGAAGTAACGACGATTCTTGCCTGATGTATAAAACTTAAAGCCTGATTTAATAGGCTTGCTTTTTCTACACCAGAAATGCCAGCTAGGAAAAAATAACCCACTGGAACTTTCCAGTGACCATTTAAAGCAACTAATAAGAATAACAAAACTTCTTTAGCCTCTGGAAGCTCGTCTGAATTATTCATATCAACGCCAATATCGACGTAACCACAAAACTTTTTTCCTGTCCACTCAACTTGACGTCTTATGGACATCTCGTCGATAACTAGGTTACAAAGTATTTTGCGACCTTTTTCAGCTGCTTCTCTTCTTTTTGAATCCAAAACCGCTAATGCTTCTTTGCAGAATCCAGGAGAACCATCAACTGTTTGAAACCATTTAGAAATGGTTCGAGGATGTGGCAAAGATTTCATAAATTTTTCTCTAACGTAATTATAAGCTTTGTTTGAATAAAAATTTAAAGTAATAGCAAACGACCTTACGTCTGGTGAATATTTCTGTTGTGGACCTTTTAAAAGCTGTTTAATCAGGTCCATTTGTGTGGGTAAAGAGGCCTAAAAATATTACAAGCAATGATATAAATTCAATAACACTCAAAAGTAAGACTTACGTTCAGGGATGTTTCTGTATTTTCCGTAAAAGCAAAGCAACTTTTTAAATGCTCAATCAGCGATTTCTGGTTAAAAACTCTCGCTTTAAGACGTCTTTTCTGTTGGCGTAATATATTTATTTTCCTCTTTTGTTTTTTTATTACTCCTTTAGCAATAGACCATTTTTTTAGAGACGTTTTTGGAGTTCCTGATAAACTGGAAATATCTCCAAAGTAACGTAGTTTGTGCCTAAAAATGGAAGATATTTGGTAAGCTTTCAGTGAACAGAGTTTTTTTTTTAATGTTTTCTCGTATATTTTCCTCAATTCAAAGTTCAGGCATATTAACTTACTTTCGACGTGGAGTAATGTTAGCTTTTGGTGTTAATTTAGGAGGGCTGCCAAGTGCCGCATCTGTTGAACATGATAGTTCCACGGCAGTGAGAGTCGATGATGACGATGATTTTTCTCTATTTTCTTCAACACTATGACTGCAACTTTTATCGAGTAATTTATTAACTTTAACAATAATAAAGGTTTACAAAATAGGAATAATTATTTACCTTCTTTCCGCATGAGCAAGAGCTTCCATGCCAGAAGTAGAAGGCACTGGATAACTTAAAACTTTTAATACCCTTCTTCCACTTGGGTAAATAATAAAAGAGTCTTAATTAAAATGCTCAGAACATAAATAAGAATATTTCGGCAGCGTATCCGATTTTATATTTAAGGCTGCGCACCATTTTTCTCTCCTTTCTTTAATAGATGGAAACCTAAAAATAGTGCCAAACTGACGTGCCGCCGCTGAAAATTGCAAACAGCAAGGTACTTACATATGCAGAGACACCGTTGCCACATCCCCAGGTAATCTTCTACAAACAATACACTTTTTCACCATTTTGCAAAAACAAAACTTAAAATCTTTATTGCCAATCAAGGTAACACATAAAAATAAACTATCAGTATACTTGCATACTATTCACAGACAAATACAAGCCACAACTGAGGATTAATACAAATCTAGATACTTCACATGCAGCAAGATAAGGATTTAAAATTGCGTTTTCTGGTTATATTTACATAAAGAAGGGAGAAACCAAGGAAGATATATGTTAGTAAATCTTTACATTCATAAATAAGCCCTAATGTAAGTGTAATGTCTTAAGTGACAGAAAAGTAATAAATTTGTCATCCTCAATGACTTCCTTGTCATCATATTCGGCGATTTAAGGATGAATTATTACATAGCGGCAACGCGTTAGCCACCACCCAATCAGAGCAGAGGACCGATGTAAACATAGAGTCCCTTGAATGTTGGCTTCAAACAATTCGGCTGTGTGCCCAGTCTATTCGTAGATAGATAGGCAATGGGCTTGGCTATGGCTATTCCTTACCATGTTGTCAATACATTTTTGAAGAAATAAGAGTATTAAGACAAATTACGTTCTGAGCAGTAACTCAAAATCTGCATAGGATCATAATATATATTATTGCTACAATATATTTTTTATTCTGCACTTTTTGAGCTTGAAACTCATATTTAAAAAGTTAATCTAGGTTAAGTGGATTGAATATGTATGATGGCTCATGCAATGAACAGCGTGTAGGTACATATGTTTTTTAAATGGTATAAATGGATAAAGAATGAAAATATATTGTTAATTTTTGTTGTTTCAAAAGTTTCTTCACAAGAATAATACATGGGTAAAAGAACAAAATTACAGCAATAAGTTTAAACTACCTAGAAAACTAAAATCTTTGCCGTGTGACGTAATTCGATAGTCAATCTCCAAACGGGCGTTGCATTATTATATTGTGAATTCCAAGTTTAATCGTTTGCTATTTATTTGACTTGTCGCTGAAATGGAAACTAATAATATAACTAAAAAGTTCCAAAAAGTATTGCATCTCACTTTATGTACAAGTACAACGAAATAGGTATAGAAAATTAAGTAAGTGCAATAAGAGACAAAAATCCATACTGTGGGTGCAATGAACTGCACTGTAGCTAAACAGTGTTGGTATAATATAGTATGAGTTATCAGTTACTCTTTATACCAGTCCTGAGGACTGCCTGAGTGACTGTTAGGATACATACAACATATTATGTATTTATAAGAAAGCATGAACTAAATTCATAAAAAGCAATGTAATTATTTGTAAAATAAATAAATAAAAAACCAAGATAGAATATTGGTGAATTTACAAATTATCCAACAGACAGTTTTAGACAAAGTTTACCATCTTACATGCAAGTTGTATTTTTACCTTATGGTTATGTTCCAATGCTATGTGTAAGGTAGTTGGTCGGTAGTGGAGGCGGTTGGTTGGAAATTTTCCTTTCACCTCAACTTCTACGGAGATGTATTGTTGTGTGGTTTTTATTTCCGCTAGCTTTTAAATTGGACGAACCGAGCTTTATTTATGAGGGAACGGGAGGGGTGATGCAAGGTGAGTTTAGATTTTTTTTATAAACGATGTTTGAGCTACTTCCACTAAATTTCTGTAGGGGTGCATTTTAATGTGGTTATTCCTTGCCCCAGCTTTTCATTTGTGCGAACCGATAATCTTTGGGGGAGAAATTAAGGGGTGGCGAAACGTCCGCTCTTTAAATTTTTTTAAACAGACTCATATAATTACCCCTATGTATGCATAAACCGCGAGAGAAATCTTGTGGTTTCAACCCCCAAAAAAAGTTAATTACGGGACTCGTGGGATTGTATGAGGTAAACATAATTATTCAATGTATAACTGCAAAATGTGAAAAAAAGCACCTGATGGAAGTCCAACTAAGCTGCTATTTTTTCGCATTTGCACTTAAATCTCTTTTCAAGTTTCTTCTCCGCCCAGCACCCTTATTCGGGCCGGGTACGGTTAATTTCTTGAGAGTTGTAACCACAACATTTATTATGTCGTTTTATGCATACATGCTGGGTGTCTCTAAATATATATCAGAAAAAAATATAGGTTACCTACATATTCAGAAAGATGATTGGGGAATAATCTGCAAATTTACAAACATATTTTTTAGCACTGCCAGACACAAGTATCTGAAAATAAAGTGCTGCCAAGCAATGAAACGGCCATCAGAAATTACTAAACATAACGCTTCTTATCACTTACAAGTGATTTTTGAGCTATTTCTGAAAATTTGCAATGATATTTCCTGAGTATGCTAGAGAAATTATGTTTGTTACATAGCATTTCAATTAGATGGTTCAAATCAAACTTTCAATAGTCTCTATCTAATAGATTTAACTTTTGTCATACAGTTTGGCTTGTTACAGTGGATACTTTATCTTTATACCTAAAATGTTATTGTAATTGCACGTTATATCGTAAATACAACTGGATAAATTGACTGAAATTTAAAAAATCATAATATAAATTAAGAGCTTTAAACAAAAACTGTAATAAATAACGGTAATCTTGTATTGTAGACACCTCAGAAGTAAACAAAGGATCGGGTAGATTCGGAACGCAGAATGAATGGGCGACGATGTGCACTGTTGCCACATGAATATTACCAAGTGTCACTTTAAATAAAGAAGGAAATCAAGGGGTAAACAAATGTTTTCATAATGTAAATAAATGATAATATGACGTCATCGACATACATCGATATATGACATATATTACGGAAAGCAGTAGGAAAACGTAAATGTAAACAGTAAATTTTGAGCCTCGGTGGTCCAGTGGAAAGAACGTGTGCCTCTGGACCCAAGAGTACTCGGTTCGATTCCCAGGTTTCAGCAAATATTGTCGATCTCACTTTTATTCTAAAGGTGCGTCAGAAAATTGTTATTATTAGAGAGCACATCCGGACAGCCGGGTTCCTTTTAGTTCAAGGTTATATTTTAGTGGATGGCTATAAAGCTGTGTTGCAGAGTTCCGATATGGTATCAGGTTTTAGCCTTAGCCCTTGCTAACAGCGGCAAACCTTTTATGTAGCAAAATTGGTGGAGAACAAAAATAATAATTCACAAAAAAATGGCTTATAGAGGTAATACATTTATAAGCGCCTGCCTCCTACATCTTGGGAAATTCTATGTGAATACATAGCAAATAGTAAACTGCAATGAGTCAACAAGACAGGAAGTCAGCCATGTTCATTTTACGATCATATGAGAAAGTCGACTTTACAGCATCTACCTATTAGGCACGATGTTGCTTGCTCTACACATTACTGTTATGATATGCGAAATTCTACTTTATATCAACTATCAACGTAATGTTCAACTTTTAGATGTCGTACCTCATAGAGTAAATCATTTCATAACGTCGCCGTGTTTCATTATTGGGTCTCAGTGTATTGTAGGCAAATATATTGTTTAACGATGAAACTGATTCAGTATAATGTTGTTATTCTAAAAGACGTCTAAAATAGTACGTAAAAAAGGAGTACATCATATAATGTGTAAGCATGTACATAATACATACGTAAATGAATATTGTTTTTTTAAATAATTTTGCATTATGTTCACCCCATGATTTCCTTCTTTATTTAAAATGACACTTGGTAATATTCATGTGGCAACGATGCACATCGTCGCCCGATCATTTCTGCGTTCCGAATCTACCCGATTTTTTGTTTACTTCTGAGGTGTCTACAATACAGGACCATCAAATGTGATTGTATTTCACAAGGAGACATATGTTGATTAAGACTAGGTTTGTGTGGTGTGTCCAAAGTCACTTTAAAAGTGGTTAGTCATGTAGAGGTTCCATATTGCGCCATAACCTTTGTTAACAATGGCCGATTTCACCATGCGCCAATAGCTGAGTTTAGGAACTTATCTGCTGACCACCGATACCTTTAAGCGGTTGGAGATAGATGAGTCAGATGAACGCACTGTTGACTTCAAGCACTATTTTGTGACGTTTGTCTGTCATTTCTCTTCAACAAATTGGCAACAGTTGAGTTCCAA
>OZ023267.1:89320511-89513011 GCA_964006375.1 Tillus elongatus
CACATCCAGAATATATACAAAGTGTATAAGGTGTATGAAGTGTATAAGTGCTTTTTGTGTCTTTTCGAGAGTTCTGTCTATATATATATATATATATATATATATATATATATATATATATATATATATATATATATATATATATATATATATATATATATATATACAAATATACACATATATACAGCTCTTTTATTGGCGAATACAATGCCTCTATGGTTATTTGACATATCTTTAGTTCACCTCAGCTAGCAATCAGCAAATCTCAGGATCGATGGATTCAAAGTCCTAAACCTTTTCCTTTTATTTAAAAAAATCCTTTTTTTTTATTGTCACCCAGTATATTATATTTAATATTATTTTTTTTGTTCTCTTTTACTGAGTTCCTTTGTATACTTCTACAGATATATAAATAATTAGGCAATGATTTTTCTTTTTTGTTCTGATAAACAACGACACACTTTATTTTATCAAAACAAATATGACAACAATGCTGATAATACCTACCTAAATACTTATACCAAACGTTTTATTATGAATGATTTTATGAACCCCTAGAAACTTGGCCTTTATCTGTTATTGAAATTTACCTCTTTAAAATTTTTATTTGTTTGGTTTTACTTATTACTGAGCTCTTCTTTCTTTGTATCAATCTACATAATATAACAAAAATATTTTAACATTTTTAGGTACTTATACTAACTAAATGTTGTACACAATCGCTTTCTTGTATTACTGGCTGACTAAACCCCAACCTAATGATTAGCAAGGATGTCAGCTGAATTACATGAAGTTGGCCTTTCTTGCTAAATATTTTCCCACAAGAAGGATGGCTGACGTTTATACAAGTTGATGCGCCTTTTTATATTTGTTAACGAGTTATTTGTTATTCTCCTGCGTAGAAAATTTACTGTTTTAGTGTTGAACAGCTGATTGTGGGGTTTCCTGCCTTGTAAGCGCTCTCAGGCGCTTTCTTTATTTAAATGTGTAAGTAGTTTATGTGGTTTTAAAAAACACTTACAATTGTCTCCCACGATGCTCAATCTTTAATTCTTGTTGACATTCACTTTTGCTATACTTTGAAACTCGTTTTAAAGTAGTTCTTTCTGGGTCGGGTTCAAATCGGCACTTCCCTTTTTCCAACTTTTTTTCAAGCCCCTCGTCGTTGTTATTATTTTTACCTCACCACGACTTGTTGTCAACCAAAACTCTCTCTTTTTCTCACCCGCTATCTTCCTTCAAAAATTCCTGTTTTTTTCTGTTTGTATTGTCTTTTGCTAGGCAACCTCGTGATACTTTTTTTCATTCATAAATACATTAATTTACACATAAAAATTGACACTATTTCTGACAGTTTACCTAACCCTAAAGTTGACAATGTCATTTTGACGTCTGATATTAAACAAAAAACATCTGTTCCCTATTGTAGGTTATAACATCTTGAATTTCCTACAAATTACGTATACATATTGGCCTTATACCTATTACATTTTAAGGTGCTTCACTGTTTATCAAGAACTAATCATTCGCCTCTCCTCTTGTCTACACATTTTATAAAATAAAGAAAAGCTTGTCTTGGTTCTTTTTTAAAATCTAAATCTCTTGTTAACTAAGTCTTTTAAAGTTTTGTTTCGACAACATATACCGTTGGGTGTTCTGACTTCCCTGTAGATATTTATTATACGTACACCCCTCTGAGTGTATAACCTACACACATATGTCTGTGTTTTATACACATGTCATCTGATTGATTAATTAGTGTTATTTCAACATACCATACATGCATCGTATCCGCCAATAATTGGGTTATTTTACTGTTGTGTTTAAGTTCGTATATATATATATATATATATATATATATATATATATATATATATATATATATATATATATATATATATATATATATATATATATATATATATATATATATATATATATGTGTGTGTGTAAAAGTGTGGAATGTTACATAACAAAAGTGTATGTAAGATTGTAAACTACAAAAATAGTTTCCAATTTAAAAATAAACTGGCACAAAAACCATACTAATTTTGGTTTTGAAATATAAAATACTAGTGTATACATAAGAAAAAACTCACTGTAATTCTACGTATGCAAATAAAAGTAGCTTAAATTTCTTTCTATAGAATCCACATTCGGTTGTCGGTGTCGGTGTCGGTGGCAGCTATCCAACAATCTCCATAAAACCGCCCCCTTGGAAGATTTAGTGTCAGCGTGTGCCTTTATTGTCTCCATGACCTATTTTGTCGATTTCATTTTCACGTACAACATGCTTTTATCCTTAATAAGGGGATTTGTTCTAATTCCCTATATTATGTATGCCAACGCTCTGTGTTACGGTTAAGTACAGACGCAGCAAGAACGTTACGGTGGAGAATTATCTAAATACTATTTTAATTACAAATAACTTAATTTTCAATCGACCTAGAAACTTGTTTGATCAAAATAGTTTATTATTTTTCAACTATATACTTATATATATATATATATATATATATATATATATATATATATATATATATATATATATATATATATATATATGTAAATGAAGTTCTCATGGTACTTCATTAGGTTTGAGTTTCCCGCTCATTAACTAGGGCGCATGACATTGTAAGAGTAGATAACACCATTAAATGTAAACAAGTTATTGAAGTAATTTAATTAAGAATCAAATTCATCAGACTAATAACAATTTTAAATTGTTAAGGAATTAGTTTAAGGGTTATTTTCTGGAGGAGATTATATCAGAAACACGACAACAAGCTCCTGTAACTGGAATTTCAGAAGAAGCCTTGACAAAAATCCTGGAGAAGTTTGCTGACATGAAGAAGGACGCTTCAAAACCTTGTAATATAACAAAGTTAACAGATAAATTTGTAATAGAAAAATTCACTAGGAACACATCGAATGTATCGAAATGGATGACTATTTTTGATACAGAATGTACTCGCTTAGGAATAGATGAAGATACTAGGAAAATTGAGGTTCTTAGGTTGTTTTTAGAAGACTCATGTCTTGACTGGTACAGTTCCACGCTTATAAAACATACAGTAAACACGGAATGGTCAATATGGAAAAATAATTCTTGTGAAACTTATGCAAGCAAAGGTTGGTCGCCGGTCAGGTATGCAATTTTATTCAAATATAGACAGGGCACATTATTAGATTATGCTTTAAAAAAAGAAAGACTATTATTAGAAGTAAACAAATTAATGGATAAACCCACTCTAATTGATTTAATAGCGACGGGATTACCAAATTTTATAGTAGATAAGATTGATAGAAATAACTTGAATGAGACTGAAGATTTATTTAATAATATCAGGGGCTTAGAATATTTGGTGAATAAAAGGAATGTGGGAAAGAATAGGGTAAATTTTGAAAATAAAATTAAAGAAAACAATGGAAAAGACAGACCATGCAGAATTTGTGAAAAAGAAAACAAAGGAACCCGGTATCATCCTGAATCCGTATGCTGGTGCAAAAACAAACATAGTGGCCGACCTAACAGAGACCAAATCAGAGGCGTTAATAATTCGGAATTAGAAGTGGAGTTAAATGGAATAGATCCAAAAAACTAGTAATTTCACTATTAATCAAAATTAAGATGTTAATAAATGACACATTAGAAACTTTTGGGATTTATGATTCGGGATCGAATGTGTCTTTAATAAATTCAAAATTATTGTCATTGAAAAAAAAAACCAATCAATAATAGTAAAAATACAAACTTAAAAACGATTAATAGTGTAAAAAAAGTGTATAGGAATAATAAATTTAAAAATAAGGATGTTTGATATTGAAAATAATATTAGTGTTTTCGTTATAGATGAAAAGAATTTTGATTATGATTTCTTAATTGGATTAGATTGCATACAAAAATTTCAATTAATTCAGAATGAAAAATTAGAAATTACACAAACCAACCAAAATTTCAACACAAAAATAGTTCCTACCTTTCCAGGTAGCAAAGTTGAAAAAAAAACAAAATTTAAACAATGAAAACAAAAATGTGACTGTCGTAGAGAAAACTAAAGTTGGAACAAATGATAATAATTTTAAAATTAACTTTAATGAACACATAGAAGAATCTGATTTCAACGTTTCAGCAAATCATTTAGATTTACAGGAACAGTCAGAAATAGATGAACTAATTTGCAAATATAAATCACTTTTTGCTAAAGATAAATATGATATAGGCACAGTGAATGGCTATGAAGCACATATTGATTTATTAATAGATAAATATTGTAGCAAAAGACCATATAGGTGTACAATAGATGATAAAAAAGAAATAGAACAAATATCGAAACTATTAGAAAAAAAAATGATTGAGGAGTCTTATAGTCCTTTTGCAGCCCCGGTAACATTGGCCTTCAAAAAAGAAGGAATAAAATCTAGATTATGCATTGATTTACGCAATTTAAATAAAATAGTGGTACCTTAATCACAACCTTTTCCACTAATCGAAGATTTAATGGTAAAAACAAGAAAGTGTAAATTCTTCTCAACACTAGACATAAACTCAGCATTCTGGTCAATCCCTTTGAAAATTGAAGATAGGAAAAAAAACAGCATTTGTAACTCAAGAAGGTCACTTTCAGTGGACCTGTTTACCATTCGGGTTAAAAATTTCTCCTGCAATCTTTCAGAGAATATTATGTAGTATTATTAGAAAACATGGACTATCAGATTTCACGGTAAATTATATAGATGATATTTTAATATTTTCCGAGACTTTCGCAGAACATATAAAACATTTGTCATTATTATTGGAAGCAATTTCAAAAACAACACAATTACTCCGCTGAAGGATAATTTAATTGCTATAAGAGATTTTCCTGTCCCGAAGACACAAAAAAATGTGCGACAATTTCTGGGTAAGATAAATTTTTATGGAAAATATGTACCCAATATATCAATCATATTAGATCCTTTACATAATTTGTCAAGAAAACGACAAAAATTTATTTGGTCAGTAGAGTGCCAAGAATCATTTGATACAATAAAAAACTGCTTTGTTTAAAACCCATTTTAGCAATCTTTGACCCAGACCTACCGATACATATTTATACGGACGCTACTATAAAGGGCATAGGCGCTGTACTGAAACAATCACAACACTTTGAAGAAGAAAAACCTTGTGCATATTTTTCGAGAAAACTGAATGACACCCAAAAAAATAAAAAAGCTATATATCTGGAGTGTTTAGCAATAAAAGAGGCAGTGAAATATTGGCAGTATTGGCTCATAGGAAAAAAGTTTACAGTTTTCTCTGATCATAAGCCTATAGAAAAAATGAATATTAAGGCTAGAACAGACGAAGAACTGGTAGACCTCAGTTATTATCTATCTCAATTTAATTTTGAAGTAATATATTCTCCGGGGAAGTACAATTTAGAAGCTGATAGTTTGAGCAGAAACCCCGTATTAGAACCATATGAAAATCAAGAGGAAAGTCTGAAAATTGTGAACCTTATTAAACTAGAAGATATCGAAAGGGATCAAGAAAAAAATGAATACATAAAACAGGTTAAAAACAAACTAAAATTAAATAATAAAATATATTATAAGAAGGTAAGACAAAAGGAAAAGATTGTGTTGACTGAGGAATTTAGTAAAAAAATGATAGAAAACATACATTATATTTACTGTCATATAGGAGTACAACAAATGGGAAAAAAATTAAACCGCTGTATTTAGCGAAAAATTTAACACACAATATAAAGAAAATCTATGACAACTGTGACATCTGCAAGAAAAATAAATCGAGAACTAGATGTGAATTTGGACTGATGTCTCACCTAGGTCCCGCTACTTACCCTTTTGAAATAATGTCTATAGATACCATAGGGGGATTTGGTGGCTAACGTTCTACAAAAACATATTTACACCTTATGGTAGACCACTTCACGAGATGCATATATTTTGACTTCAAAAACTCAAAGTTCGAAAGATTTTATAAAGCTTGTTAAAAAGGTGACACAGGGAAATAAAATTGGCATGATTGTATCGGATCAATATCCGGGTATAAATTCGAAAGAATTTAAAACTTTTTAGATAAAGAAAATATACCGATTATTTTCACTGCAGTAAATGCACCTTTTTCAAATGGTTTGAATGAAAGATTAAACCAAACATTGGTTAATAAAATTAGATGTAAGATAAATGAAAGAAAGAAAAAATTAGCATGGACGACTATTGCTCACGAATGTACCCAAAAATATAATAAAACAGAGCACACGGTGACAGGATTTGCTCCAAAATATTTATTAGAAGGAAAAAATGTCTATATTTTACCAGATGAATTGAAAGAAAAAATAACATATGATGATTTATCGAAAAATAGGAAGGTAGCATTGGAAAGGACTATAAAATCACATAATTATAATAAGCAACGATTCGACAAAAACAGAAAAATATACGAACTAAAAATAGGAGATTTAGTATATGTGGAAAACGGAAACCGGTTAAATCGAAAAAAACTAGATGAATTAAAAATCGGCCCATATCAAGTTTTAGGAAATTTGTCAAACTCAATTTATAGAATAAACACAGGACAAAAAAATTCCAATCAATCTCTTTCACATAACAAAACTTGTTCCGGTACCAACCTTGGGTGTATAAGGTCTTGGGAGTGGGGAGATGTAAATGAAGTTCTCATGGTACTTCATTAGGTTTGAGTTTCCCGCTCATTAACTAGTGCGCATGACATTGTAAGAGTAGATAACACCATTAAATGTAAACAAGTTATTGAAGTAATTTAATTAAGATTCAAATTCATCAGACTAATAAAAAATTTAAATTGTTAAGGAATTGGAGAAATAATAGCTTTAAATGTTGTTTCTCTTTTCAGGTAAGATTTGTACCTAGTAATGTTCAATTGATGTAAATAGTATTGATTTATTGTGATTAATAAAAAAACTCTCTTTTCAGAGCAACTCAATTTAGTTTTGTTTCGCAATTCCAACAATCTATAAAGGGTTTTATAAACTCTCATATTATATATATATATATATATATATATATATATATATATATATATATATATATATATATATATTCTTTGCATTTCATGGCACCCATATAAGTTATTAACAATCTGACACCCACACTTTTATACGTATAAAATAAAAGGATCATATGTTGCTATATTGGCACCCGTGTAAATCCGTGTTAAAATGGCACCAAAATGTATAAACTTGTGATACTACGGGTCAAACTGGCACCCTACAGTGTTGCCAAAATATTTTATTGTTTTATACATATAAAAGAAAAATGTCAAATGGTTGGTGTATTAGCACCCTCGTTACTCTTGGTCCAATTAACACCAATGTATGAAATTGTAACATTACAGGTCAAAGTGGCACCTTACAAATATATTATATTAAGTGTATAATTAAGAAGTGCATTGAAAACCATCGGTAATTTTTTGGAAAATCTGCATCAATATAAGATACAAAAAGCTAGAATGCACGCGGTGGACGAATGCTCTTAATGTGGGTCCAGTCCTACCTTTTAAATCCCGATAAACATCAGAAAATACAGAACGATGAATGGAGGTTCTTATATGATAGGATCGCAAAAGCTCCATCGTTACTCTTCTCGTTGAACTAACTCTGGTGTTTCATACACGCCTCCCGTCAAGGTTTTTTTTTAACATGTAATCTTCAAGTTCTAAAATTAGCTCTTAATTCTGAAATTAATGAATTCTGACTTCAAACATCCGAATTCTTATATTAAACTCTGAATTCTGAGTTTAAATTCAGAATATGTACTGGAAATAATATTTTTTTAATTAATGGCCAATAATTCTTGCCTTCCTAGAAAATCGCCGACCGAAGATCACCATTTTTACTAGGAAATTCTGATTGTGTTTTTTATTGAATTATAGGTAAGATTTTAGTATATTAATTTATTTAATTATTATTTATGTAATAACATTTTTTTCTTTGCAGCAACAAATATTTAATCCATTAGAATTCCAAACAGCATCTATATGGATATAAGAATTAATTTAGGAAAGTATTGTCAAAATGAATTTTAGTATTTTGTTCCAAACCGTACTTTAAAGTAATAAATAAAGCGTGTTTAGATTAAAAATAGTTTTAATTTAAAAGAAAAATAGTAGCATTTTATAAAAAGCGAAAGATTATAGAGAAGTAAAAATGCTACAACATTCCTGAAAGAATTTCATAAAAAAAAGGACTTACTTTTTGCAACGTTTATTAAACAAAATTAATGAAAAACTTTACAATAATTAAACAAAACGAAAAAATAACAAAGTCTTTGTTTTTAAAGTAAATAAAAATAAAATTAATTTCTATTATTAAATGAACCATAAAATCAAAAAATCGTGAGCATTTTAAAAATTACCGCCCCACCCATTATTTCGGATTCGGAAAATTGTGGAAAAATTGTGAAATAACGATGACCATAATTTCAAAACGGATATTTTTTATAAGAAAATAACCTTTTCTTACCTCTTAATTCTTAAAAAAGTTAATTGTATAAAAATATTTTCTTTGAAATTATTGTCAACGTATTTCAACAATTTTTCAACAAAAAAATTCCGATTTCGAGATGATGGGGGGTGGTAAGTTAAAACGAATTGCAGGGGCCTCACATTCAATGAGTGTGAATAAGAGAAGACACGAGCAGAAAAAAGAAAATTAGGTATCTGAATTATTCCTGCTCTCATTAAAAATAAAAGCTTTTACTCTAACCCATCCCACCCCATTGAAGTCACTCTTATGTGTATTAATAAAAGCTTCGCATTCTCCTTTACGAAGAACTTTCTTTGATTTTATTTTGTTTTCGAAGTATTTCTTCATCATGGTTTTTTGAATGGCGGACCATCGTAATCTTGAACCTATGAATTAAGAATGTAAATATTAATAAATGTAATAATAATTGTAATTATAATAATTTTAGAACCTTTCTTTGTAAGTTCATTTGTATGCTTAGGCTTAGCGCAATCAGACGCTTCTCCCGTGCTTTCTTCTCCTATCATTTCCTCTATATTTCTGTCTCCTTGCTCCAAATAAGGCAGAACTTCAAATTCTTAAATAAAATGAAAAAGGTTTATCATTAGAATTAAGACAATTAATTGTCAAATACCTTTATTTTTTAATCCTCCCTCACCACTGAAATGAGCTTTGCCTAACTTTTCTTTATTTGAATCTTCATTTTTTCTTCCCAAACTAGATACAACTTGGTGTTCATTCAAGTTTTCGACTATACTTTCGTTACCTACAACTTTTGCATATATTTTTATATTTACTGCGGTTACTAAATTTGTCAATATACCCATACCCAAAGTGCTGCTGGTGTTGTAAATTTCCATTTTATCATCTTCCTCCAAAACTGACTCTATCTCGTTCATATCAACATCAATTTCTTCCAGCGTCTTGTTTTTGAATTCTGCTGCATTTCCCCTTTCCATTATTTGGAGGATTTTAGACACTTTTGCAATCTGGTAGACATCTTGTGGAAGTCTATCATAAAATTTAATAATCAATAATAATAAATTAACAACAGCAGTAAATACTATATTTTCTGTTTGCTTTCAAGGTTATTATGACAAACTTAGTTAACTAGCGGGCGTGCCATCCAAAAGTAAGCACCCGGAATATTTTATGAACCTTAGAGGTATTTATTATCTTCAGGTTTTAGGCGATCGATAAGTTTGGTAGGGAGTCAAAATTTTAAATAACTAACATCTATCAACAAGATATCTCAAAGTCATATAAAAAAAATACTAGGTAGGTACATATCATTGGCGCTCAAAACCTATCACTTTTTGGTAAAAACACAAAGTTTTAATTTCACCCAACCTTACCGAATGCTTTTAACTCGTTAACTCGAAGCTAGTATCTCCAACGGTTCTTAAAATAATAACTCCGTGTAGAAATTTGTTTTTAATCACTTAAATAATTTTACAAGGACTATTAGAGTAACTATACAAAAAACTTACTTGTAAAAGCTTTCATGCGTTTTGGTTGTATGACCCATAAATTTAGCCAATTGGTCAATTTCGTTTGATTGCAAATTGAGCAGCTGTGTGACAGTTGCAATATGTTTCCTTAGCCTACATGATGTTAGTAAGTTGGGAAATTTGGCATTTGATAAATTTGCATATTTCCGGATAACAGAACAGCCATCAATCCAAAATTTTGATTCAGGATATGCAAAAAAATATATGTTTTCAATTGGAAACCAAAGTTCTCTTCTAAGGGTACATAAAAGTTTAAAAAAGTTAAACAACTTTTTTGGAATTAAAATTGTAACAGCTCGGCTGCCTTTTCCTATTGACACTATTCTCTTATAATTCTGAGTTAAAATCCTCTCATTTTCGGTCAATGAGCTAGCCATTTCTGTGTGTAAAATGGTATTTTCTGTCTCAAATTGCTCTTTTAATGAACTGTATTCCAAGTATTGAACGTCCCCTACCCTTTTTCTATTGTGCAAAATAGTAGCTACCAGCACCGTTTCCACAAGAATCCTGTATGACACTGTATCTTTTTCATTTCTCAAAAGTCTTTCATAGGCAACCTCAGCTTTATCTTCAATTAATCTCGCTAACTTAATTATGTCTTCGGTTATTGGCAGCAACTTGGGCTTTATAGCCGACTTCTCATTCAGGTCCTTTAGTGCCAAACTTCCAATTTCAGTAGCCCACTGAGTATCCACTAAGTTCTTAAATCTTTCAAGTTCTGTCAATGTTTTATCAAGATCTT
Source organism: Tillus elongatus (assembly GCA_964006375.1). Classification (NCBI taxonomy): domain Eukaryota; kingdom Metazoa; phylum Arthropoda; class Insecta; order Coleoptera; family Cleridae; genus Tillus; species Tillus elongatus. Next base: position 89,331,275 of record OZ023267.1, read on the forward strand.
GGTAAAAATGGGGAATTTTTCTTCTTAGAATTAGTTTCATAGCCAAATCACACAAGTTAATCAGAGTGGTTCTAAAATGTAATGCCAACGATGCTGCTCCAAAGTTTCTCTTAGAAATATCATACCTTGAGAGGGATTTTACAGCGCTAATAGTATTGTCGAAACTTTCAGGTCTTAAAACTGACATAAGATTATCATAAGGTTGAATTTTTTTCATTTCAATGAGAAATTTGGCACATTCACGAATTTTGTTAGAAATATGATAAAAACGTCTTTTCATTTTTATTTTTTTGAGTAAATCATCTCCATAATAAATTATCAAAATGTCATTACTTGCTGTTCGAGTAATTTCATCCGCCTGCATTCTCTCAAAAACTTCTTTTTTTATTTGTAGTTTATTTAATATTTCTCCATATTTTTTCTGACAAGCCACGTATATGTAGGATTCAGTCAAAGGGTGAGCTACGTCACTAGAACCAGAGGGTTTTGCAAAACACTTTTTAACATGTCGGCTCAAGTATAGCCGCTTAAAAAACCCTTTACAGTATTTGCATAACGCAAAATCTCGTTCATTCGCTTCTTGGCCGGGTTTGTATTTTTTAGGTATAATTTTTCCCCTCAGCCCGTCATCCAAACATCCTTGATTGCGAATTAGTAAAAGCATTTCTTTTTTTTCCTTAGAGTTTGGCTTTTTATTTATCAGCTCTTTTACCTCAAGCTCATCTTTATGTTTTCTTTCCAAATGTCTTGAGAAATGCCTTGAAATCACCTCTTGATCACAAAATTTGCAGGTAGTCTTCTTATATTTATTTTTTATAAGCAACGGCGAGTCATATACTGTTTTCTAGAAACAATTAATAATATCATTAAATTTAAAATTATTTTCCAGGTCTATACTGAGTGTCCTAAAAATGGCGGAAAATCTCCGCAGTACGTTGTGGGGAAGCATCATCGGAGGCCAAAAAAAAATACAATGAAAAAAATCTATGTTTTATTTTCGAGTTTTTTAGTCAGAAACTAATTCGTAAATTTGGCATTTTTTTGCTTTAATTTAATCAATATTATGTCGAATAATGATTAAATTGCACAAAATTTTGAAACATCGTAGCCAAATGCATTTTCCCAGCATCTTGATAAAAAAAATCTGATATTTGAAATTAACTTGAAGAGAAAATGTAAAGGTTTGAGAGATTTTCTAACCAAATAACCATAAAGGCGCCTAATTCTTTGCATAAGATGATTCGCTTTTACTCAGTACTAAAAAATAAAGAAGTTGAGTCCTCAACTTTGCCTCTTCATATCGCAGTCAATTGACGACTTGGATTTTTTTCCTTATTTTTTTCTGGCCTCCGATGATGCTTCGCCATAACGTACTGCAGAGATTTCCCGCCATTTTCAGGACACCAGTATATAGCCATCCTCAAAATCTTTTTGAATAATGTTTTTCTTGTTGGAATGGTCTTCGAAAACTGCTTCTTTTGACTCTATGGAATTTGCAACGCCAAATTCATGGCCGAACGCGACTTTTTTAATACCAATTTTTAGTCTAACCATTCAGCATTATTTTATTCAGTTCAGCATTTTTATTAGAAACTTGACATGATGGGGTTAATCAGGGCCACAAAAAACCTTCTTGGAAGTGTTTCCATTTCTAAAAAATGTCACCTTTGTAAAAGTGTTCAGATTCTGAGTGGTTCAATTTTTATACGTTCCAAATTGAAATAAAATTCAAAATTGAAAGCAACTAGGTAAGTCAAGTGTGTCATGAAATTATTTTTTAAACAGTTGAATTTTATGGACCCCTCTCAAAGAGCTCATACCAAAATTTTAATAAGTAATATGTAGGTACACAGGATGCTGCTTTCTAAACGATTGCAAAAGTAAAATACGTGTATTACTGAATTTGTTGAAAGGTATTAGCTAGTCACCTAGAAATGAGCATCCTATATATTTCCTAATAAAATTTTATCGCAACTTTGTGTGTTTTTTGTTCATATTTTGCAAAAGGGTTTTTTGTTGTCCTAATTAATGCTGCTGTATCAGATTTTTTGAAAATTATATTTAATTATTTTTAAATAATCGCAGCTGATGGTTCTGGATTTGGATTTTGAATTATAGTAGGGTCAGAATAAGCAGTTTTTGAACACCTTTCAAATAAAAAAATGATTGATTTATCATCTGAAATATTGAAGATTTTAGGATTCGTACATCCAGCGGGCGTAAAAGATTCAGAATAAATTCGCGAAAATGAAAATAAGATTTTTTATCAAACCAAAAAGAAAGGGATACATTTTTGAATTAGATACCTACTGAAATTTTAAATAACCGCAGTAATGTGGTATATATTATTTATCTAGGGTAGGCACTACAATGACTTCATGCTTCTAGTGTATGCACGCCACTGATGTACCTACGCTGCTTTGAAATACATAATGATTGTTTATAAAGGTCGTCCGATTTGTAAAATAGATGTTGTCGTGGTTACTAAGTCAGGAATGTATGTATAAAGTCACGTCAAAAATAGTAGAATTAAGTAAATGAAAAAATCGATCGCTCTATTTTTTTTTTTCAAAAGTTAGTTTCCATTTTATCAAATTTATTCCGCACTTATTCTGATTTAGGGCTCGACCGATAATCGGCATCGGCAATCGGCAAAACAAACGCCGATTGTGCCGATTTATTTTCTCTGTAAATTTTTAGTACTATTTCTTGAATTAAATTAAATAGGTAGGTAGGTATGTATTGTTTTTTATGATATTTATATTATTATTGTTATTATGTTACTGTTAGATAATTTTCTTACATTACAACAGAGAATTCAATAACATTATTTTTATCATCCCTAAACTGTTTTTGAAATAATTCAACTAACTCAGCGCACATAAGGCGCGAAGTTGCGTGTCATGCTGTTTATTCTTACGGTTGCAAACGAATTTAGACTTTATGACTTGCTCAACGACGATAAGGCGGCGAGTCGCGTACTTCGCTTGCAATTCTTATGACAGCTCACGAAAATAACCTTTATGTGTAATATAAATGTTTACATAATTATTTATTTGTTATTATTTCTAACAACTTTGGTATGTAATTTTGTTATGACTTTAAATTAAATAAAAGTTTAGGTTTGAATATGCAATTAAATGTAACATTCAATTTTATTATGTATCCAACGCTAAACATCGACCATCGGCATCGGCAATAGCCAATGTTTATGTTTGTAGGAAAAATTCTGCCATCGGTCGAGCCCTGCTCTGATTGTACCTATATAAAATAATTGCACTATACACTATAAAACCTAATCTATTGGTTGTCCAGCACATATAGGTAGACGAAGTTCTAAGAGATTCATAGAAGTGTAGCTGCTATTTTAAAAATAAAACAATAACAAACTAACCAATCTTACAGAAATAATATGTTACTGAGTCCTACCTTTTTTGTAATTTGTTTGGGACTGTCAATTTTCGGTATGTTTTGAAAAACGGTAGATATCCTGTTAATAGTATCATCGTCAATCATTAAAGATCCATCCTGAAATATAATTGATAGCTACTTATTTTATTTATAACTGTTTTCATGAATGAGCTTACTCTAAAACTATTATCGAATTCATATGGCTGCGCCTCAAATTCCAATTCTCGAGCCCAACTAGCTTGATCATAATTTGAAATTATTTCTAACGCCGTCTAAAAGGTACCATAATTAATGATTGCAACTTCTACTTCACAATAGGTATGTAGAGTGGACCAACGAAAACGAAACGCGGCCTTCATTTAAAAATAACTCGGACGAACCGCCCCCTCCTCCCCCCGTTCAATTTTATATTTAAAGTGGGTCATTTTTTAACCATGTCACTTCAAACCTTCAAGCTGGCTGATATTTTATTTTTTAAGTTGTTTTGGCCTTTATTACCTACATCTTAACCTACATCTTAATTTAAACTGACCCCGGATATGTGTCCTGGGGGGCCTAATTAGCGCTCATTTGAAGAAATTTTTTCAAAATTCAAAAGTCGGGATCTCCGCATTGGTGAATTTTTTTAAGAAAATTCACTAAAACGACGTTTAAAAATAGGTGTAGGTATGACCTATCACTGTAGCCATACCTTATATGCTCATTTAAAATTTAAGGGATTTTGTGGGTTAAAGAGATATGGCTTAAAACATGTTTACAAATAAAAGAATTGTGTGCACTATGTGCGCATATCAGAAGTAAAACTTCTTACGAATATGACGTGTTAACTGCTTTCTTTGAGGTCCCGCGACCTTTCCAAGGAAACGCTGACGAAACCGTAACAGGTACGTAAAAATGTTACTAGACCAAAGTTTTAGAGCATAAAATTATCTAAAAAAAAGTCCGCGACGGCATATATCTATCGTCTATAGTTTAATCGCAATCCGCTCTCAACTTATGCGGTGCAACACGTTTTGCGCGCGCCAGCGGCTGTTAGGCCTCTTCACTTGTTTAATATAGACGATAGATATATGCCGTGGCTGACTTTTTTTAGATAATTTTATGCTCTACAACTTTGGTCCTGTCAAATTTTTACGTACCTCTTACGGTTTGGTCAGCGTTTGCTTGGAAAAGTCGCGGCTCCACTGTTTTTTTAATGTTTTTTAAATTTTTTTATGTGGTTCCCGGGATGAAAAATTTATCAGACCTTACTCATTATGATCAGTTCTAGATTCTTTATATTGCATAATTTTTTCGCTCATGAAAGTTAGAAGTTGGAATACAAATATCGTCTTATTTGAGTATTATATATTATATCGTGACGCATTTTCGTTGCCTAGTTCGTGTGACGCGACCTTCAAATTTTACTCTCATCGCGCGTATAGAAGTTTCACTTCAATAAAAAATGACGGGGCCAGCATTAAAATAAACATTCATAATATGAAAATTTTATAAGGTGTTTCGTTTTCCCTGGGCCATACTCTATATAAGTTTACTAACCTTATAAAGTTTAGGTACATTTTTTTGTGAAATTATATTGATTATATGAGATTTGCTTCTATGTGTATCTGAATCTGTTTCTCCTTCAGATTTTTTGGGCGACGGAAAAACCTGTCAAAGCATCATCATATTACAAATATAAAAGTAAAAATAAAACGATAAATTGTAAAAGTTCAACCCTACAAATCTTTTGTTAGGTACTCACACTTTCATCGCTACTACTGCTCTGGTAAGGTGTTGATGGAATATATTCGTCTATGCTACCATCTGTATGATAAGGGTCAGCGTCAGACACTTCAGATAAATTATCAACATCTAAAAATTTACAGCATCACTAAATTAGTTGGATAACCAATCAATCACAGATATTATGTACAGACCTAAGACCTAAGAAATAGGTAGGTAGTAGGTATAATATAAATTTAGTAGGTATTTAAATATTTAGTTTCACAAAATTTCAAGTTCTCGAATATAAGAGACCCTAAACTTTGAACAATATAGTTACACCGGGGGACACCCCCGCAGCTATGCCCCTCCCCCCCCTCGCCGCCGCCACGCACAACATTTTCCAATACTGTGTATTATTTGCCTACAATTTGTTAGCAATGTAAATTTTACTTACCTTTTGCTAGACACTTTTCCACAATCTTTCTGGTTCTTGAAGATACAGAACTATTAATTATCTTCATAGTGTTATGGAAAACACAACCGGTAAACTTTTTATTTAAAATAGGGCGAAGAAGTATGTATTATTACTCCATAGTCCATATTATTATGTCGAACCACGTGGAGAATGAACAGGAACGTGTTTAAATAGTATAGGCTATCATAACAACTGCTACTACCTCTAGCCTCTACCACTCAATCACTCAAGCAGAGTGCTCAGAGCTAAAATAATAATCGTACCCGGTTCGCGCACATCGCACCTGTCTATACCCGAAAGTTTAAAATTACGTATTACCTACATATTATTTCATTACTTATTGCTTGTTTAATATAAGAAAAACAAAAGTTGCAAGATCATCACAGATTGACTTTATTTTTTTATTTTGTTGGGGAACTAATTAATAATATTGAATGATTATAATAATAATTTTTAGCAATAATTACTATAAAATTATAAAATTTCAATTATAAATTACAGCTGTGAAATTATATATCCAAAAAATAAGTTAGCTGTTTAAGTTAAATGGTTTTATTGAAACATGTAATTACATTATACCATTAGTCGGGTCAATTTAGAAAAAAAAAAGATCCATAACTTAAAACAAATTCCAACTAAAAGATATGTGAACGTTTTTGTCCCTACTAGGTTACCATATTAACAGAAAGAAGTCTACAAAAATCTGTCAATCGGAAGTGATAGTTTTCTGATAGAAAAAAATCAGTAAAAGTCAGTAGAAAAAAAATCAGACAGTTTTTGAAAATCTCGTTTGTTACAATAGACATTCGGGAATGATTTTACAAAAAAATCAGAATCATTTAATTTTAAATTTGACATTTTATAGCACGTTTGATGTACGATATTCAAAATTGGCGGCAATGTCATAGAGTTGGTCGCACTGAAGGGCGACCGGGAGGTGATGCTGGAGCCCGAGTTGAATGACGGACCCTCAGCCAACGCCTGCTCCAGCTCGCGGGCGTTGTCTCAGCTCAGCGACCGGCCAGCGACAAGGCCACCGTCCGAATTATGCATTGGTTTACATTTAATTACTTTTCTCATTTATGATTAGATATAAAAATTATACCAATTAATCACAAATAATGAGGCTACAATTAGGGGCCATCCATAAATTACGTCACACGAATTTTAGGACTTTTTAACCCCCCCCCCCTCCGTCATTTTCACAGGTTGTCACATTTTTAGAACCCCCTCCCCCCTGATGTGACGTCACACATTTTTGAATTTTATGCAAGTATTTAAAAATACTCAAAAGAGAAAAGTTATTTTCATTTTTTTTTCTTATCTTTATTAAATAATCTTTAATAAAATCAACATAAAGTCAAATACCTTAAATAACAGAGAAAACAAACGACTAGTTAGGAAACGATAAACGACTAATTATGTTAATTAAAGATACAAAACTTAACCATATTGTGTATTTTAAATTTTAACATGTGACATCACAAAGCTTTTGACCTCCCCCCTGCCCCTTGTCACACAATGTCACATTCCGGTGTTACCCCCCCCCCCCCCTTTAACGTGCGACGTAATTTATGGATGACCCCTTATCTATAATTCAATTTTTCTATCAGAGTTACCGTTTTCGAGATAATAGTTGATAAACGGCCAAAGTAGTAGAATTTAATGAATTTTCAGCACGGAGATACCTATCTACCTATTTATTTTGTATTTGAAGTGCACGTAACTCCATAAGAGCAATGCTTTTCAAAAACTGTTTTAATTTTTTTACGACAGACGGCTACAAAATTTGGCATGGAAAAAATACCAAAAATTCGTATGAGCTCGAAACTATCGACTTATATAAAAAAACTCGCAACTTTTGGATAGTGCCCTTTTACACAGGACGTTAATTCAATTTTCCAAAAACATGCCATTTTATAAAGAACAACATTTTTCTAAATATCCTCATTTATTTATTTGACCGACAAGTAAAATTTTGTGATAAAGTTCACTTTTTTATGAAAGGTAGGTACTTTTACGGAGAAATGTTTTTATTTTGTTTTAGATAGCTACTTAAAACTACCCCTGTTAATTAATTATTTGAACACAAGTCCTCTAAATGTAGTTATTAAGTGTCATCTTAGTTGGGGTATTGTCGATAACCAAATCATATTCGGATGTCAGGCAGGTTTAAATCGAAAAGCGGAAAATGCCCTAATTAGGTAGGTACACTATTTGTACAAGAGTGCTTTTGCTCAAATAAATAATTAACAGGGTGATTTAGAATTTTAAGTAACTATTTAAAAAAAAAACTTGCTCTCATGATATAACATTTCTCCTTAAGTACCTCGCGTCTAAAAAGTGAACTTTATGACAAAATATTGCTCTATGTCCAATATAAATCATTCCGAACCAAGCAGCCGCGCCGCGTTCACATCACACAGTTCAGAGCGGAACCGACATCGAAGAGGCGAATTTTGAAAATATTTAAAACAACAGTAAATTTTAATTTTTGAAAAAGTTTTTCGAAAGTGGTATCTGTTTGGGCTTTGAGACTATCCAGGTAAGCTGGAAATTAACACTCTACAAAAATTCAATCGCAATCTTGAATAGTTTTCAAAAAATATCACAATGATTTTCGCAATTTCTTTAAGTCATTTTCTCGATAAATAAAAACAGTCAGTATATCTGATTATGGCAAGATAACAAGTTTTGAAGCAAGCAGAGTTTTTTTCTCAGTTTTTTCGACAAAGCAAAAATAAAAATTGTACCTATATGATACCAACTTTTAAAAACACTCAGTATATCTGATTGTGGCAAGATAAGAAGTTTTCAAGCAAGCAGCGTTTTTTTCTCAAAGTTTTTTCGACAAAGCAAAAATAAAAATTTTACCCATATGATACCAACTTTTTAGCAGTCACTGTATTCAGCCCTAATAACCTGTATTATTCATTGTTGGTCATTAGTTTGATTCCATGGGCATCCTTGCCATCCTTGACCATAAAAAATAATTTTTCTATGCTTATAAATAATTTAACTTACGATTGCCAGATTTTTGTAGACTTTTTTTCTGTTAATAATTTTAATAACTTTACCTTCTTTTCTTCAAGAATTAAATTGATTATTTCAAAACAATGGTATTATAAGGAAATTAATAGGTGTTCCATTGAAAACAATAATAGTTTACTCATTTTTTGGATGCATAATTTGACAGTTGTAATAATGTGACTTTTATAATTTTATCATTATTATGCTAATAATACGAGTTCCCTAAAAAATACAGCAAAATGTAAATAAATTAAGAAAAATTATTATTATCATTCAATGTGGTAAAATCAGTTTCCCAACAATACCGACAATAAAGCAAATGTGTGATGACCCTGACACCACCGTTCTTCCTATATTGAAGAAGCACTTATAAACAGAGCAGATGTCGGCGTGCCGGGCGCGACCTTGGATAGAATTTATTTCAGAATAATTCCGTGTTACAAAGAAATCGGTGTTGCCAAATTTATGGTGCTAGACGGCAAACATATTTGGAGGGTGCCACTTTGTGTATCTATAACCACATGTATAAAACGCAGCGCCCCCACCGGAAGATGGCTGAACTAATCAGTATGTTCGTTCAGAATTATTGTCAATTCAGCACCCATCCAAAACTTCGTCAGAGCCTTTTATTGCGCATTCATAATCCTAGGACAAAAATATACACAGAGAACGTATCAGCACCCGAAGTCGGGTGCCACAACGTAAAATTGGGTGCCGTAAAAACAATTTTTATCCAAGAATGGTGCCACAATGACAAAAATTATATATATATATATATATATATATATATATATATATATATATATATATATATATATATATATATATATATATATTTTTTAATACTGTTTTTAGTTATCTTGATTGACTGGAATATATATTTTTTTCATTATTTTATGATGAAAGGAGGTTATGTCAATTGACTAAATGCTAAATCACCACTTAGAATTGTTTAGCCGAAATTACTCTTATCTCATGAGTTGGGACCAACTATTTTTTTATCTAAAAAAACTTAAAGCTTGTAATTATTTTTTGTTTTGAAAATTTGTACTATTTATAAGAACATTTATGATATTTTTTGTAATTAAATTGTTTTTATAATAAACTTAAAAAAATTAGCAAATGCCTTGTTTTATATGACTTTTTCACCAATCACGATACATTTATTTAATTCAAAACAACATAACTTAAAATTACTGCTCTGGCTAAATTTATAAATTCAAAGTATCTGCTTTCAAAATTGTACAGATCTCCAATTTTTATACTTGACCATTTTTATACTTAGCTTTTCTGTTAGAGATATTGTATAATTTGTGTGCACGCAATATATATTAATATTACTATATATAAGCTGAATTACCCTGAACGCTATTGTGTGCATGGGACAATGGCTGGGTCGACCCACCTAAAGCCGATGCCGGTACATCTCTTTGATAATGTTCTTGTGAATTTTGAAATGGTTTTTCCATCAATGTGGTAGCAATAAATGTTTCGCCACTTATTTGTTCGACCGTTGAAGATTGTTGGTTACTGTAGTTGCCCGGTACCTGCTTGTGGGTTATCGGTCCATTGTTACAAAGGATTGTGTTATGAAGGTTTTGACAATATTTACATTTACCTGCCTGGCAGTCTGATACCGTATGATTGTTACGTAAACAATTTTCGCAAAGTGTTAGTCGCCTGACCTCTGCAAACCGCTGAACAAGTGGTAATTTAAAAAATTCACTACATTTATAAAGACAATGTTTACCTTTACAAAAAAAACATTTAATAAATGACAACCTTTCAGATTTGTGAGCATTATTTGTTGATGCAAGAGAGTTTAACGATTGTTTGTTCCATGTCTTATTATGATGAACCCCAAATGTTTTATTGGTTTTGTCTTTATATGCATAACTTAAAATTTCTAAAATGTCACATTTATTATTGAGAAAATTTTGTAAATCTTTCATTGTTGGCAGTTCTGATTCGCAATTAAATGATTCCCAATCCCTGGGAGTTCTAAAACCGAACTTTTGTGTCAATATATGAATAATAGTACGGTCCCAACGATCTGTTGATTCCCCTAATACCTTTAAAGCTCTTAAATGTTTTAAGATATTGTCATATAATTGTCTTTCCGTGTGTGACTCGCGCGTCATGGAGTTTAATTCAAAAATACCCTTAATGTGATTTTGTATTATTAATTTTTTATTCTAATATCTGTGAGTAAGTAATTGCCAAGACACTTAATAATTTATTGCGGAGATTTCCAGGGACTGTAAAATTTCTGCTGCATCTTCTTCGAGAGAAGTCTGCAGGTAACAAAATTTTTGAATGTCTGACAAAAGCTTATTATCCTCTACTAATGCTTTAAAACTATCTTTAAACCCCATCCACTGTTCATATTTACCTGAAAAGGTGGGCATTTTTATTGTTGGTAATTTTACCTGATTAATGTTAGACGAATATTCATTTGTTTCATGATTAGAAGTTACCTCAATCTCATTTATATTTGATACAGAAGCATCTTTAACTTTATAATAGTCGGAAAGAATATATTTAGCTTGAGCTAATGTTGAGAAATATATTTCTTCAAAACCGTCATGTTGAGCATCTGATTCAGTTGGATTGATTTCATCTAAAATATCTTGAACTGATTCGAATTTTTGCCATAGTGGCTCAATTTTTGACGTTCTTAACTGAATTTGCATTACGACTTGATCGTCTAATTTGGCAGAATTAATTTTGGAAAGAAACGTTTTAAAACGCGTAACATTACCTTTAATTGCTGTTCTGATGTTTTTTAATTGTTCTGGACTTTTTTTAATTAGAGTATCTGATTTTTTGACTTTGACTACTTATTACAGACATTATGTAAATAAAAAACTGTACGTGCACTGACACAAATAGAAACAATATTATACTATAAATGGGTTTTGTTAAATGGTAAATTAATGGAAACTCTCATACTAGAGATGCCTTCTACCTGAGGTACCCCTTCTTCTCTTGGTTAACTCTGCCGTCGGCTGGCGTCTCGAGCGTTAACAATATTAATATTACTATAATGGAAATTACGTACCCACAACTTATTCAGTGTGTCACTGTCCATTCTAGTCTATATCTGGATCACCTAGCTTTAAATTTTCTGAAGTATGCTTGTTGTTAGGTCATATCACAACACACACTATGCCATACATTTTAACATACTATTGGTAGTATTGAAGTGTAGCTGCTTTCAGAAATTACTTTCTCATTCGAGTGGTTTGGTGAATTTGCAGATTAACTCCCGAACGATTTTAAAAATATCGACTGCTGATAGATAAAGTTTGGCTTCGCCGTAGAGATTATCCTTCCCCTCTCGCGTGCGTACAACCACCATCGTTGCATAAACCACAAGAAAAATCTCTTGTTCATACCCCAAGAAAGTTACGGGACCTGACACGAAAAGAGGTGCTCTGCGGGGTAGGTACGGTTTAGGGGGATATGGCACTAGGATGTTAAAAAGACAGCAGTAGACAGGGGGCCACCTGGGACTATCCCCTCCACGTTTTTCTGAGCATGTGTGGTGACGTCACGGGCATGCGTGTGAGGTTGGCAGTTGACATCTGACCTGTCACCTGTCAGATGCCATCTAACCTCTCAGCTGTCACCTGTCACCTGTCAGCTGTAACCTGTCACCTGTCAATGTCAGCTGTCATCTGTCATTGGCCTGTCAGCTGTCACTTGACCTGGCAGTTGTCGGTTGTGGCCTGAGCAACCAGCTGTCAGTTGTCACCTGAGCAGTCAGCTAACAGTTGTCACCTGAGCTGTCAGCTGTCAGTTGTCACCCCTCACCTGTCCGATGACGTCAAATGTTCCAAGATGATCGCAATCAGGTTTGGTCTCCCATGTGTGTTATGTCGATTTCCCCACAGACTGTCAGTTGTCACCTCTGACCTGTCACATGACGTTAAATGTTCCAAGATGGCGGCAACCAGTTTTGGTCTCCATGTGTTTGTCGATTCCCCGCTATGTGATTGTTTGTTCGTACACACGTGTTGTATGTTATATTACATGTTGATTTCCGCTATCTGACTGTTGAGGTTAAGTGTGTTGTTATGTACCGATTAGCCTGTTGTTTGTTGAGGTTAAGTCTCCATGTGATCTGTGGTTATGTTCCATGTCGATTCCCGCTATCTGATTGTTTGTTGAGGTTATGTTCACACACACACACACACACGTGTTTTATGTTATGTTACATGGTGATTCCCGCTAGCTGATTGTTTGTTTGTTGAGGTTAAGTGTCCATGTGTTTTAGGTTATGTCGGCTACCAGCTATCCCTCTAGCCGAGTGTTTGTTTGTTACGAGGTTACCAACGTTTCTTAGACTATGTTTGTTTGTTTATGTTTGTAGGTTGTACACACACCTGTCATATAAGCCCACCCATGTGTTGAATCTTTGTTATTGTTTGTTGAGGTTAAGTGTGTTGTATGTTTGTTTGTTGTATTGGTTGTTAGGTTATTTAGTATTGGCGGCAATTTTGAATTTTACTGAGTTGTGTCTCTGTGTGTGCAAAGCTCAGCCCGTTGAAAAGGGGAACATTCCATTGGAAGTTGGTAAGGTAGGGAATGTTCCCTTCATCAATTGATCGAGCTTCACACACATATATACATATAGGTAAGCGAAACATACAGATATGAGAGAGATAGACTGACAAATTTAAATCTTTTGATTTAAAGAAAATCGTGCGCCACAAATTGGATTTGAACCCGAGCTCGAATTGACCGTATATTTCAAACATAAATGTATTAATCGCTAGACCAGATGCTCCATGGAGACTCTAGATAAAGTTTGTTGTATGCTGGTATATATTAAACAAAACCAGTTGTTGACAAACACATATGATAATTAAACGTGTTTCCTGAATGCTATCAGGTTACGTGGGCGTTGTCTATTAAAAGTGAATCCTAATATAGATCATAATTAATTGGATTATACATATTAGTAAATACATTTGTATACATTCAATATGCCAAACACACAGTTGATATAACATGTAACATTGACAAAAGCAAGCAAAATCTAAGACAAACGTATTTATTTATATATGCAAATTAACCTGTTTCTGGAATGTTATCGGGTGGGCGTTCTTTCTATTACAGTGAATCCAAAATACATCGTGGGTATATATATATATATATATATATATATATATATATATATATATATATATATATATATATATATATATATATATATATATATATATATATATAGGGAGTGATCAAAAACACAAGTAACAAAACTCAATTTGAAAACAAATCAGTTCCGATATACGAGGGTTGTTTGATATGTGTTGTTGTTTGAAATGAATGCAAACAGACTGTTGTTGTTGTTGTTGTTGTTGTTGTTCTTGTTCTTGTTGTTTGGCAGTGTACATGTCTAAGGAAAAGCAGAAAAAAGTATGGTGGTCATTTAAAAAAACGTATGATGAGGTCATCATTCAAAAATAGGTGACGCCATAAATGTAATTTTTACGTTATAAGTGGGCAACTGAAAACATAAAATTAACCTGTCCGAGCGTTTTTCTTGAAAAAATGAAATAACGCATTTATGAATTGCGTTCCAAACTTTATGACCACATTGTATGTGTGAGATATAAATAAATCATGTCATTATCTTCTTTGATTACACGTTCACTCCTTCTATTTATCTATTTTTCTTCAATGAACTCATTCATTTTCCCAGTTTATCGTTTCTCTGTACGATGTAATTGGACGATCTATGCTAATTCGTATTGAAAACGTATACGTGAAGTAGGCACTGCATGTGTAACATTGATAGATTACAACGTTGATTTTTGTTTTGTAAAAGATTTATAGCATAGCCCATGGTATTGTAGTAGGGGATTCCAAAGGACAATTCGTCAAAATTATTTAACGTACCACGTGCCTTTAATATGCACGAATATTGTGAACTTGAAACTCTGTTTATATTATCCAGTAGCACATACTGCAGTAACTTCCGTCAATACTTTTACAAGGGTGATTTTTCCATATTTGTGAATGCCATGTAGCTTTATATAACAATATTTTATTATCCGTCAAAAAAAAAAGAAAATTTTTAAGCAAAGACAGATAAACTTTGACCGCGTACCTGTTAAGAAGCACGTCAAAAGCAATATATGTAGGTCATATGTAACCTACTTTTTATTTGGTATAATATTAGATGTTCAGTATGTAGATAGTCTTATATTATATCACAGACATGACAAACGACTACATAAACTGCATAATAGTTATAATCAAGGATTATGTGCTTATCTTCACAAAACGAATAGAAGGGATTCCAGACAGCACAGAAACATTCTGAGAATATATCAGGAATGTTTCGAAAGAATATTCAAAGATCCCCAGAACATTATCATAGGATAACCATATATTCATAGAACATGACAATTGGACAGATTCTGTCATACTAATAAGGCTCTTAGAATGTTATTTATAATATTCTTAGGAGCTCCCAGTATGTTCTGAAAATATCCCAGGAACAATTCAATTAATCTTCTCAAAATCATCATACACATCCTCACGAGAACATTGCTTATTATAAATATATACAGGGTGTTTCGCATAAGAACCAACACAGAGCAGGGGCATGTATTAGGGGAACGTAAAATATGATGACTTAACGCAACTTTGACAAGTTATATGCATTTAAAGTGGGGTTCAGCCTATTCAACTCTTTCAAATTCATCAATTGAACTCTACTTACCATCGATCAATGCTCTTCGTATACTCAGAATGTATAAAAAATGTGATTTTTCTAAAAGTATTTCGCAGAAATTGATTTTTTTGGAAATTAGAAACCCCATTTTGAAGGCCTATAATTTCTCAGTGGTGCAACTTAGAGTAGGGGTAAGTTGCGTTAAATTACCATATTTTAGGTTTACCTAGGTGCCCCTGCCCTGTGTTGGTTCCAATGCGAAATACGCTGTGTACCTTTTTTTTTGAATGGCAGAAATTAACGAAATGCAAAGCTATGAAATATTTTATTTAGCTTCAAAGTTTACCAATTTTCCTCCATTTAGCTGGCCTTGTATATATTTTCGTATAAGCCCAACTCGCCATATATGTTAGAATTTGAACTTCAATCACTCACCCTTGTGTAGGTTATCATCATCCCAGTGGCTACACACACCTGTAAACTCACGTTCAGATACTTAATAAGTCAATAATTCGAGTATTGCACATTTATTCAGATTAAGTATATACTGATAACAAATGCAAATAAATGTTTGTTAATAAAATATCAATAAAACAATTAAAACTTCAATAACATAAGAATAAAATAAATAAAGATACAGTTCTTGAGTTCCCAGAAAATTGAATGACCAAATGCAAAGTTTCCGAGATGAATATTCAAGGTTACCTCACTGAAATAACTTGAAATTTTGCTAGACTATTGATCCTACAGGCTTTCAGTGTGGCACTAATAGAATTGCATTAGATTATAGTACTTATACCTTTACAGAATACAACTAAATTGGACAGAACATGTTACAAAACACATTCACTTGCACTTACAAAAAACTACAACTGAAAGTCATCGATCAGACCTTTGGCACTTCCCTTGGGTGGTTGCTCTCTGCTCTGTTTCGAACCGTCCAGCCAACCAAACAATTGTAAACCGACCAATAGAGACTGAACACGCAGATTTCACGTACAACCTTAGAAATAGAACCTACAGAAACGATCAGTCAATAAAGTGTTGATTGATCGTTTCTGTATGTTCTATTTCTAAGGTTGTACGTGAAGTCTGCGTGTTCAGTCTCTATTGGTCGGTTTACAATTGTTTGGTTGGCTGTGTTATCGGTTTGTGTCGGTTGTATCGGTTTTCTAATTTCATTATTGTGGTATTATAATTTGTCTATTTGTATGGATTTTTTTAAGTTTTGTTTAAATATTTGCACTTGGATTTGTTCTGGGATTAATTATTTTTTATTGTTTGTTTGTTGAATGTAGTATTGTTAATTGTTCAACAGTCATTTTCAGCGTATCTTTAAACTGTTTTCCACCTCGTTTTTTGCATTCTCATTGTCTTCTTCTTCGAATATTGGAATATTGTTGGCCTTCTGATTTTGGTCAACAATATCAAGTTTTTGTTCTAGACTGTTAATTCTACTCTCTTGACGATTGAAAACTTGTTCCAGCTCATTTATTTTTTGTTCCTGACCCTTGATCTTATTTCAGAATTCTGTGGTGTTTACTTTATTAAGGCCCCTATTTATTATCTTACCAATAAAATCTGAATTATTTAAAAATTCTTTAACTACTTCCTGTACTATAGTTGTGGTTGCAGCCTCATTTCTCGTATATACAGGCATATTTCTAATTTATATGTACTTACAGTACTCTGCTTCGTCTGGAGACACATTTTTACTTTATATAATGACTAACACAACAGATATTCACAAACTTCGCTAAAATACTCGAAGCATCAAATGAAATATATATATATATATATATATATATATATATATATATATATATATATATATATATATATATATATATATATATATATATATTGTAGGGCGCGAGGGTTTCTAGCCAATGTAATTATTAGCAAAACATGCATATTTTAGCCCGTTAAATGGACACATCTTAATTAATAAATATTCAGCTGCAGTGCAATCTATTTCTAAGAGTTGTGTTAGGTTGTTTGGAGGGGCCTACCAGGAATTGGGCAAATATATACAGTTCCCAGTGGATTGAGTACGCGGACTTCCGCCGCGATTTTCTCAACACATTTTGGTCTTCGCTTGAGCAAGACAAACTTAGGCATCTAATACAAACGACGACTTGGTCGGAAAAGCATAGCATGTCGGAACACTTCGCCTACTATGTCAGTTTGACTAGACTTCTCACTACCCCAATTCCAGAAAGTATGTTGGTAGAACAAATCATGCGCCACTTTCCGGTGCAAGTACAGTCACTGTGGCACTTGACGGGTAATGCGTCCCTAAACAAAGCCGCAGAGTTCTTAAAATGTCAAGAAGACATTGTAAATTTCCGTAAAAATGCCCAAATGAGACTGAACCGGGATGAGCACGGACGGGTCCACCATGTACGACCTGCCCGAGCTACACCCTATTCTGCCGCAGAAAACAGGCATTCCCGCCATGTAAATGCGATTCAGTTTACACCAGCATCGGGAAACGCCAACGAGTCGAACTAGATGGGCCGCCTTCTTCGACTCGCAGCCCTGGCCCACCGGTACCTCTGTGAATAGAAGACTGTCCGCTCACAACAAGGGTTATGGATTGTTGCGTAAAATGGGATGGGAAGACTGGAATGGATTAGGGAAATTTCAGCAAGGTATCTTAGACCCAATAAATACGATGGATAAGAACGGAATGTCAGGTTCGGGCGGAAATGGTCTGAGAATTATGCAGATGTCAGCCCAGTCCATCTTGAAACCTAACGCGTTTCGGCTGCCGGAGGTCACTGTTCAGATTGGAAATGAAAAGGTCGCTGCTCTCATTGACTCGGGCGCTGAAGTCAATGCGATTTCTGAGGAACTGGCTGACCGACTTCAAAGGACGATGCAACACGTGCCAGTGCTCCCATTGAAAGCTTTACAAATACAAGGGGCGTTCAGCAAGAAGTCTAGGAGAATTACCCGCCAGATGTTTCTCACCATACAAGTTGGGGATAACAGCTACGAGGTCTGCTGTCTCGTCATACCCGAGTTAGTGAGACCATTGATATTAGGGATTGACTGGCTGGTTACGAACAAATGTATCCTGTCGCTGGAGGAACACAAGTTGACGATACAGGGTGAGAACGGGCTGGTATGTGTACCAATTTCGATAAGGCCTGGTGACGCAGCTGAGAGCATAAGAAACATCCAACTCACGACCGAAGACACTATAACATGCAACATCCTGGAATCTAGGAGCAAAGAGGCACTGATCCGCGAGAAATCAGCTACAGCTCACCTACCGGAGGCCGAGAAGGAACTCCTAAGGCAGCTATTACTCAGATATTCGGAGGCATTCCAGGATATACCCGGTTTAACGCACCTTTATACACAGCAGCTAAAACTCAAGGATGAGGAGCCAGTGATGAGACGAAGCTACCCTGTCCCATTTACCTTGAGACCAATGGTAGAAAAGAAGTTGACGGAAATGGATAAAATGGGCGTGTTTGAGAGGGCCGCGTCTCCCTATTGTAGCCCCATGACGGTTGTGAAGAAGAAGTCGGGAGACATTCGGATATGTCTTGATGCAAGGGCCATTAATGAAAAAATAGTGGCTGACATGGAGGCTCCACCTAGAACAGAGGAATTACTTCAACGATTCCATAACTGCAAGTACCTTTCGAGCATCGATTTGGTATCATCATACTGGCAAATATCATTGACACCGGATAGTCGGGCCTGCACGGCATTCTCGTACAATGGCCGGACGTGCGTCTACAAGATAATGGCTTTTGGGCTCAAGACGGCAACAAGTGGATTCAGCAGATGTATGGACATCGTTCTCGGGCCGGATGTGCGCTCATTTGCAGTAAATTACATAGACGACATATGGTTGCCAGCGAAAGCTTCTCCGATCACCTAACACACCTGGCTCAAGTCTTTGAGAAACTCCTGCGGGGAGGAATGACGGTCAACCTGGACAAGTCAAACTTTGTCAGAGAGAGTGTACCATTCCTTGGTCACATCCTGACCCCTAACGGAATCCGGATGGATCAAGAGAAGTTGACGGCCATTAGACAATTTCCTGCGCCCAAGAATGTCAAACAGTTGCGCGGATTCCTGGGATTGTGTCAATTTTACCGCCGTTTCTGTCCACATTACAGTGAGCATACCCGTGGCATGAGACACCTGCTCAAGAAAGGAGTGAGATGGACATGGGGCAAAGAGGAAGAGATTTGTTTTGTGAAGCTGAAGGAGAAATTTATCGAGAGTGTGGTACTCATTCACCCAGATTTAACCAAGGAATTTGTACTGGATACAGATAGCTCATATTATGGTCTGGGGGGGAGTGTTGTACCAGCCACAGCGAAATGGGGATGTCGGGGTACATTCTTGAGTCGGAGTCTTCAGGGGCCCGAGCTGAACTACACCACCACAGAGAAGGAGTTGCTGGCAATTGTGTATGCGCTACAGAAATGTAGAATATATCTGTTGGGCAACAAAGTCACCGTGAGGACAGATCACAAGGCACTAACATTCCTAAAACACTGCAAATTCACCAGCAACAGAATGCTGCGGTGGCAACTATTCCTGCAGCAATTGGATCTGAGGCTGGAACATATACAAGGCAGCAGGAACAAAGTGGCCGACTTTCTTTCAAACCCTGCGTCCGAGACAGAGAATATTCTAGGGCCAGGACAGGTAACAATTGCCACATTCACGGTCGAAGATACGTCACTGCTGATAGGGGACCTACGGCGGCTAAAGGAGTTGCAGAGACAAGACCCTAGAATAAACGAAATAATAATGGCAAAGGAAAGAAATCAGGAAGATGAGGCACAGCAGGATAATAGTGGAGATGGCTATGTAATGGAGGATGGCGTGTTACTTTTTCGAGACACCTTCCGCGGAGTAAACACGATAGAAACACCGGATGACCTGCGTGAGAAGCTTGTGTGGCACTACCACTTTGAATTAGGCCATTTTGGTCCATCCAAGGTGTATACAGTGCTACGTGAGGCATTTCACTGGAGAGATATGAGAAACTACATAAGACGGCTGCTGAAAGGATGTGACCTATGCCAGAAAACGAAACGGAGAAATCGCAATTTTGAGGGGATAATGCAGCCCATAACTACAAACAAAGCCGGTGAGTTGGTAGCGGTAGACTTCTTTGGACCGCTTCCCACAGCTGAGGGCGGGTTTAAATATATTTTCCTTATGGTGGACATTTTCTCCAAGTTTGTCAAATTGTTTCCGCTGCGCAGAGCCACCACCGCTGCTGCGTTGAAATGCGTAGTTTCAGCCGCGTAATGAGAATTGAGCGAATATTGTCAGATCACGGGACCCAGTTCACGTCGATTCTCTGGACGGACGCCTTGAGGGCAATGGACATACAGCCAGTATTCTCGTCGATACGTCACCCTAGCTGAAACCCTGCTGAGAGATACATGAGAGAGCTGGACAGGTTCTTTCGGGCCTATTGCAACGAGCGTCATCCCTCTTGGGCTCGTTACGCATCGAACGTGGAAAACTGCTTTAATTCTACACCCCACACTAGTACTTCACTGCCCCCGAGTTATGTTATTAACGGACGAAGACCCGAGTTGTCTCTGGACTCTGTAGTAAGGGAGTATGTGGTCGAGAACCGCCTGTTCACGCAGGAAATAAATAGTCGGGTGCGTAAGCATCTTGAGAAGATGGCAGAACAAAGAAAGAAACAATAGAAGAAACCGACACTAGCCTTCAAATTTGGGGATTTGGTATTACTTAAATTAAACACACCCTCTTGTGCCGCCACTGGCCAGACACACAAGTTCAACCTGCTGTATGAGGGGCCGTTTCGAGTAACTGAGATAACTCATCCGAATGCATATGAGATAAGCAGCCCGACCGATGCAACAACGCCAAGGGGTTGTTTTAACACCAGCAATCTGGTGAGATATTGTACTAAGCGATAAGAAATCCGAATAAAAAAGGGCGTGCACTCATGTGTCACACAGTCTGAGACAAGCGAGATGACGAAGTTTAGTGGAGCGTTTCAGAAGACTATTCGGCGACGATAGTGAGACGGAAAGTTTGGCTGGTGAAATGGATGCCTTCCGTCCAAGCTCGGCCTAACGTTAGCCCGTAACACGGATGCATTGTCCCAGAATCTTCCGTGCTAGCGGCGGCAGTGATTGAACTCCAAACATAGCGCCACTTGCTCTCGCACCACCTGTTCGGAGTGGAGGTGCCCGGTAGTAACGGCAAGCTTACACCAGCCATAGGCGTAGGCGTGGGCGGCTTATTTTATAGCAATAATAGGGCAAGGGGTTTTAAAGTTTCTTGTTGCTGTGCTACTCAGCTACGCACCAACAAACGTTCGGCGGCTATGTAGGGCGCGAGGGTTTCTAGCCAATGTAATTATTAGCAAAACATGCATATTTTAGCCCGTTAAATGGACACCTCTTAATTAATAAATATTCCGCTGCAGTGCAATCTATTTCGGCCTGGGTTGTTATGTAATAGCCCCGGTATATAGTCAAGCACAGCTATCAAATTTCAGACATATTTCTGGTTCCCTCAAACAAGTGCTGTTTCTTGTTTTCCGCATTTTCTAATTCTCATAATTGAAAAGGAAAGCAAACTGACTTCCATTTCTAAGTCGCTTCAATTATGTTTAATCTCGCAACGACGGGAGATTTGAACATGCAGTAATAATAGTGTTGAAATTCCATTTCTAACAGATCATTCTTAAAGCTTCAGCTGTCAACTTAGATAACAAACTAGTAAGAAACAAACAATATAAAAACTTGTAGCGAGGATATTTCTCACGCTGCGTTGTGTGACAGGTCAAGGGTTAGATCACGACATCGGAGTTATTAATTGCCTTACGCGTGATTGTTGAAGTATCTGAGTCAAGAACTAAAGCGCACTTTGTAATAAAATGGGAATATCGGGGCAATGTGTTCTGACTATCAAATCGTGGGAAACAATTAAGGTCTTGATGCACCCTTGTTGATGTAGATATCCAGACATTGGAATGCATGCACTTACTCGCTTAAAAAAACGTGGATACGTACATACGACGCATCGATTTGTCTCGATCTTACCGACATCAAGACAACGAATGAACAGACCCCTGGTCAATGAAAGCTCGTCACAGGCACACACAATTCTAGTTATAATGTCAAAGTTAAAGATGCTGTTATCTGCATATAATGAAATTTGCACTGACTCTAGTGAAATTCGATAGGAGCTTGCTACCTGCTCTCGTCTTGGGCAAGGCGTCGAGCTGTCTAGTATATTCATTTATTTATGTTTACAAATTCCGTATTTTCAAGATATGCCAAAATCCCGTGTGCAATTTTGATACGAGGCGACCGTTTAATATTTTCGGCACTTTAAAATTAATAATCAGAGTGGGAGAAGTAATCACTTATAAGGAATGCACGCAAATTTGTTTAGGGGATGTCGAGACAGACGGTGACGTCCCTGTGTTTAATTAAAGAAATAGACCGTAGATGCTTTTGCATTCGGATAAAGCTAAGGAATAAAAAGGGCACAGAATGTACATTAGGCATGTAGAAAGAAACTGTTAGAATAATGTAATTTAATGCTGTTTTAATAACAAATGTAATAAAGTATGTTATGCACTAGATTGCAGGCTCTGCTATTATTATGTGAGAGGTATATCTTAACATACAAGTATGCTAATTTAAGTGTGACATTTTGAGGACATGGCAGTAATCACGGATAAGTATGCTAGCAAAATAATTATAACATATAGGGTAACGAGAAGTCTTATTACAATTTAAATTAAATTAAATACGCTATGAAAGCCTCACGTACAGAGAGTCGCGCTGTGACCACGTTCAACATGTATCAAGGGGGGAGCGTTGTTTATATCCAGAATATAAGCAGTAAGGTCGATTATGATACAGACATTAGATATGCCGTGGACCATAACAACAGCATGTGTATTACAAATCATACGTGAGTAGGGGGTTAGGATTCGATATAAAACCAGGTATGATTCAAGGAAGATTCAGACGGTGTTCCAGCCTTAGGACTAGTCTCACCTCCAAAGTTAGGTCTCCCTTGCTTCGAGGAAAGCCGGTGTGCAGAAACGGCGCCTGTAAAGACGTAGTATCTCACACAGACAAGTACTTGTCGCATTCACGTCTCCTTTGCTTCGAGGAAAGCCGGTGTGCAGAGACGGCGCCTGGAATGACGTAGTATCTCACACAGACAAGTACTTGTCGCATTCACGTCTCCTTTGCTTCGAGGAAAGCCGGTGTGCAGAAACGGCGCCCGGAAAGGCGTAGTATCTGTCTCACAGACAAGTACTTGTCGCATTCACGTCTCCGTTGCTTCGAGGAGAGCCGGTGTGCGGGAACGGCGCCTGGAAAGGCGTCTCACAGGCAACTATTCGTGGCATTTTTGTGACTAAACGTCCCCCTTAGCAAGTCAGAAGAGTCGTATCGAGCACCAGTGTCAAAGACACTGCTCGGAAAGGAGGTTTTCCCGGGAGACTTTCACAAGTCAGATCGTTCCGTGTTTTGTGAGGACCTAACCCCGGACTTCTCCACATATACTGACCTTTAAACAACCTCCTACGCGAGCAACTTCAAGCGTATTTCCCTGCCAGAAAATCCAACGATGTGGAAACCCTTCACGCAAACAGACGAAACCCAGGAAGCGAACAGTGGTCCCCGCTTGGAGACGATGGAGCGCCCTGATGGGACGAGAAGCAACGACACCAATGGTGAGTGTAAACTTGCATTTGACCTATGTTACCCCTATCGAGAGATTGTCTGGTTTGAATAAAATTTGCGTACCTCAACAGTATTACCCTGAAACAAAATAATTATAAAGGGCACTTCTAGGGTTTGTTGCCATGTCTCCACTCAATATATCTCAAAATGCTCTGTTATCCTTAAGATTAGGGGTGTGCGGCGGCCGTCTGCCTGATGCCGTAGCTTAGATATTGTCTAAATGCAATGTCGGCGGCGACAAATGCAGGAACTTTATTCTTGATAAATCTTTGTGTATGTTAGGCTCATGCATTCATGAGATGCAACTTTAAATGTGTTAACGTTAAAATATAGGTATTTGTGTGGCGCTGTTTAGTAATATTATCAAGAAATTCTTTAGATAAATTAGGAAATAACAAGTAAAATAATGTCGGCCGATCTCTCATAATTTTCATTAGCTTTAAGATTTTATTGAAATGTTTTCTTGATATCTGTGTGTCCCTTGTTTTGTTTCTTAGTGTCAGGCCCTGTGGCACCGAGGCTAGCTGAATTTGAAATAGCGAGTAATAGAAAGAACATAATTTTCACTAGTGAAACCTGAATACGCGTACTATTCGACAATGGAAATATTTCACACTTTAAAGTAGGGCAGCGTGAAGTTAGAAATATGTATTGAAATTGAAACTTAAACTTGAAACCTGAATTTAAAACTATGTAATTTCTTGAAATTTAAACTTGAAACCTGAATTTCAAACTATGTCCTTTCTTGAAATTTAAACTTGAAACCTGAATTTAAAACTATGTCCTTTCTTGAAATTTAAACTTGAAACCTGAATTTAAAACCCATAACCTTTATTGAAATTTAAACTTGAAACCTGAATTTAAAACTATGTCCTTTCTTGAAATTTAAACTTGAAACCTGAATTTAAAACCCATAACCTTTATTGAAACTTGAACTTGAAACGTGAATTTAAAAACCATAACCTTTATTGAAACTTGAACTTGAAACCTAAATTTAAAAAACCATAACCTTTATTGAAACTTGAACTTGAAACCTGAATCTAAAGCCTTTATTTAAACCTGAATTGAGAAACTATAGCCTTCATTGAACTCAAAGCTATGACCTTTAGTTCGACTTGATGGATGTGGCATGCATCTTGTAGTTTAGTAAAGTCCGTAAATAGGCCTACATGGCAATGAATTTGCTTCCCCATATGCGTGACATGTTTTGTACTATATCTACCTCGTATTTCTGCCTTGATTGGCATCCAGGTGAAGTTTCACTCCATGAAATGCCAACTTTCCGATAAGACCTGGCATACATGCAGGCTATGAAAGCCCGCGATTTATAAGTTCAGCATGATCGTAGTTATATGGCAATCTGGAGGCCCGATAATCAGTCAAATCCACGCCCATGTGTTTCTCCTCATACAGGGAAGTAACCGGGATGTTAGGGTTAGCATAACAAATGAAGTCGACCTCCCTGATGATAGAAGTTGTAGGGAAAACCTTCCCATTACGTCCAATAAGGTGTTTCAGCTCTCAGCACAAACAGAACCGAGCGACGCCTAAGTGAATTTTCTGTCTCTTGAAATGCCAACCTTCCGTTCAAAGACCCCTAGGGCAGGAGCAAGAAGCTCACGTGTATAAACCTATCAGCATGATAGAAAAAGAAAAGGCAACCTAGGTGCGCAATACCCAAACGCGTATGAATATTATTAGTGCCAGTGACGTAAAGGGAATAGTGCAATGTATCGGCTAGATTGATGTCAGATTCTACTGTGCTGTACGTATTAGCTCCACAAAAATCACAAAACGAAATAGAAAAATGAAACCAAAAATTTGAAGTCAAAACACATCACAAATTATCAAACTAAAATCCGTACGCCACTGGAGCATGAATACGAAGCACCTTAGGTCTGAATACACAACTCCGATCATTTACCGCCGAGTGTAGCGGGCAGGTCGACAACATGACACATCTGTTAGGAACGTAGGGCCCTCCACGATCGCACGGCGAAGGTAACCCAGAAAGATCTGATGTGCAGGTGAAAAGAACTTTCAAGGTAGGTGTTTCTTAGTTCTCTCAATCGCTGTGTATGTGTAAGCAGTACGCTTCGACAATACTCAGTGTTGGGAGGATCGGAACGATATATTCTCTCAATATTTATGATTTTTTATTGTTCATTGTATTTTATATTATTTTGATTTTATATGATAAGTAAAGTAAAAGCAAAGGTTTATATGTATTTTGGGGGGGTTATTACTATATATATATATATATATATATATATATATATATATATATATATATATATACCCGAGAACCAAGCATGTCTCATATATATATATATATATATATATATATATATATATATATATATATATATATATATATATATATATATATATATATATATATATATATATATATATATATATATATATATATACATATATATAGGCTGTTTCAAAAATGATGGTCTATGTTACAGGTGCACATTCAGCACAAAAAAATAAGACTATTTTTTCATAAAAACATGGGTCCGCAAATGCTTAGTTTTTTAAATACAGCTTGTTAAAGTTATTTGTTTTTGTCATTTTTTAACGAATAAGCCTGAGTCAAATTAAAATTTTGGCGTGAAAGTTGGCATGCGACGGTTTATGAGGGCAAGAAATTTAAATATGTTATTGTTAATAACACTGCTGGTAGAGGGCGCTACCTGTAAGACTATGCTTGCATTCAATTGGCTATAATTTTTTGACACCCAGTAATATCGACCTACCGTATAGCTACATTGCAACCCTTATCAATTGTAAGCAAAAAAGGTATATTTGATCCAAATCTCTCAGACACACCATTTTTGAGATTTTCATTTTTGTATGTCGATGTCGTTCAAAAATTATTTTTTCTCAAGTTATTAATTGTATTGTCTGCAATTTTTAACAACAAATAAAACAACAAATAAAAAAGTGTATAACATTTTATGATACCTGACTACAATAAATGTTCAAAATGGCCACCCTCCACTTCAATACACTTTCGTATTCTGCGGAGCATACAACGTCGTACTCTGTGAAATATTTCTGGTGTATTTCTAATTTGTTCGCATACAAGTACAATTCTTTGCTGCAGATCATCAAAATTTTTAACAGTTGCTTCATAAACAATACTTTTGAGACGCCCCCATAAATAAAAGTCCATAGGATTTAAATCAGGGGATCGAGCCGACCATGGCTGAGGTCCACCTCCTCCGATCCATCTGCGCCCAAAAGTATTGCTTAGGTAATTTCTAACATTTAGGGCGAAATGTGTGTGTGTGTGGGGGGGGGGGTCTCCGTCATGCATAAACCACATGTTATGTCTTATGTCAAGAGGTACATTTTCTAATAACCTATTTAGTTGGTTTTGCAGCAATTCAAGATAAGTTGTAACATTAAGTCTGTACGGTAAAAAAATTGGTCCTATCAAATTACATCCTACAATTCCAGCCCATACATTTAAGGAAAATTGCTGTTGATGATGCCTTTCAGAAACTGCGGGGGGATTTTCGTCAGCCCAAATATGGCTGTTACGAAAATTGACGATCCCGTCGCGCCTATATATATATATATATATATATATATATATATATATATATATATATATATATATATATATATATATATATATTGAAATAGTTAGAAAATGGTTTTTATAGGCCCAATTACCTTTCACAACATTATAGGCCCACGATTGGGTGCTAATTATTATAGAAATGTTTTCAAATACTGTATTTACAGTAAGAAAATTAGAAATTATTTTATTTCATCACTTATTTTGAGGAAATAGAAATTATAGTTATGGTTTATGATATGGCTTAGGTGTAAATAAATGTTTTATAATATGTAATTTTGTATTTTATTAAATAAATGAATATGTGAAAATTTGTGATGTTCGTATTGTTTGTGTTATTTGATACACCAAGGAAAAACTTACCATTTATTCATGTGCTGGTATATTTACCTGTTTCCTTTCTTTGTTGATGTTGCCTCGGCTGGCTATTAAATGATTGAAAAAAAGACAAAACGACACTATCTGGGGGATTTCAAGTGGGTTCAGGTCTCTTCTTTTCCTATGTAACTTTTTATTATTACACTCTGCCCTTGGATATACCAAATAATCAAAAATAAAACCCTAATTTTTCCTCTTTAACAAAACAACAATTTTATTGAATACTAAATGAAAAGTGACAAAATATCGTTTAACCATATCTAAATTACTCTACAAAATTGATTGCCTTAAATTTTAATAACCCCCACAAAATTTTTTAGGCCTCTATAATATTCAAAGTTTTCTAATTAATATTGCAATATGTTTTATTCAATTTTGATTTTATGGAACTAACTGTTAGGCTACTCCTATTCCTTGACTATCTAGTTGTAACATGGGTTGTATACCCGCTGAATCACAGAATTTATGCAGAAGTGTATTGTCGCTCCTCTGGTAGTGGGCTTTTTTAAACTAGTATTGTAAATAGTAAAAAAATAATTATGGTGGATCTTGATCTTATTGTTTTGCTGTAGTTAAATTTTATGAAATTTGGCCATATATTCAATATTTGTTCACTTGAACGCAACTTTACTGCTGTGTATCTAATCTTATTCAGCCATTACTTGAACAACGTAAGTAATTTAACATTTATTTTGAAATAAACTCACTCTGGTGCTCCTCTAGACACTGGCCATCCAACTGTTGCTATTTTCTATTATATAATTTAAGTTTCTACTGTTCTTTTGCATTTTTGTTTAAGAAGACTCTCCAAATATCCTGCTTCCAATTTCCCAAAAATTTTTCTCCCCTTGTTTATTTATTATCTTTTTTTCAACCCAACTACCGTTGTCAGAGTTTCCTTTCTCTCGCCCTCTGTTTTGCCAACCTTCCGTTCAAAGACCCCTAGGGCAGGAGCAAGAAGCTCACGTGTATAAACCTATCAGCATGATAGAAAAAGAAAAGGCAACCTAGGTGCGCAATACCCAAACGCGTATGAATATTATTAGTGCCAGTGACGTAAAGGGAATAGTGCAATGTATCGGCTAGATTGATGTCAGATTCTACTGTGCTCTACGTATTAGCTCCACAAAAATCACAAAACGAAATAGAAAAATGAAACCAAAAATTTGAAGTCAAAACACATCACAAATTATCAAACTAAAATCCGTACGCCACTGGAGCA
Organism: Tillus elongatus; assembly: GCA_964006375.1. NCBI lineage: Eukaryota > Metazoa > Arthropoda > Insecta > Coleoptera > Cleridae > Tillus > Tillus elongatus. The sequence goes on from OZ023267.1 coordinate 89,360,519, forward strand.
TGAATACGAAGCACCTTAGGTCTGAATACACATCTCCGATCATTTACCGCCGAGTGTAGCGGGCAGGTCGACAACATGACACATCTGTTAGGAACGTAGGGCCCTCCACGATCGCACGGCGAAGGTAACCCAGAAAGATCTGATGTGCAGGTGAAAAGAACTTTCAAGGTAGGTGTTTCTTAGTTCTCTCAATCGCTGTGTATGTGTAAGCAGTACGCTTCGACAATAATCAGTGTTGGGAGGATCGGAACGATATATTCTCTCAATATTTATGATTTTTTATTGTTCATTGTATTTTATATTATTTTGATTTTATATGATAAGTAAAGTAAAAGCAAAGGTTTATATGTATTTTGGGGGGGTTATTACTATATATATATATATATATATATATATATATATATATATATATATATATATATATATATATATATATATATATATATATATATATATATATATATATATATATATATACATATATATAGGCTGTTTCAAAAATGATGGTCTATGTTACAGGTGCACATTCAGCACAAAAAATAAGACTATTTTTTCATATAAACATGGGTCCGCAAATGCTTAGTTTTTTAAATACAGCTTGTTAAAGTTATTTGTTTTTGTCATTTTTTAACGAATAAGCCTGAGTCAAATTAAAATTTTGGCGTGAAAGTTGGCATGCGATGGTTTATGAGGGCAAGAAATTTAAATATGTTATTGTTAATAACACTGCTGGTAGAGGGCGCTACCTGTAAGACTATGCTTGCATTCAATTGGCTATAATTTTTTGACACCCAGTAATATCGACCTACCGTATAGCTACATTGCAACCCTTATCAATTGTAAGCAAAAAAGGTATATTTGATCCAAATCTCTCAGACACACCATTTTTGAGATTTTCATTTTTGTATGTCGATGTCGTTCAAAAATTATTTTTTCTCAAGTTATTAATTGTATTGTCTGCAATTTTTAACAACAAATAAAACAACAAATAAAAAAGTGTATAACATTTTATGATACCTGACTACAATAAATGTTCAAAATGGCCACCCTCCACTTCAATACACTTTCGTATTCTGCGGAGCATACAACGTCGTACTCTGTGAAATATTTCTGGTGTATTTCTAATTTGTTCGCATACAAGTACAATTCTTTGCTGCAGATCATCAAAATTTTCAACAGTTGGTTCATAAACAATACTTTTGAGATGCCCCCATAAATAAAAGTCCATAGGATTTAAATCAGGGGATCGAGCCGACCATGGCTGAGGTCCACCGCCTCCGATCCATCTGCGCCCAAAAGTATTGCTTAGGTAATTTCTAACATTTAGGGCGAAATGTGTGTGTGTGGGGGGGGGGGGTCTCCGTCATGCATAAATCACATGTTATGTCTTATGTCAAGAGGTACATTTTCTAATAACCCATTTAGTTGGTTTTGCAGGAATTCAAGATAAGTTGTAACATTAAGTCTGTACGGTAAAAAAATTGGTCCTATCAAATTACATCCTACAATTCCAGCCCATACATTTAAGGAAAATTGCTGTTGATGATGCCTTTCAGAAACTGCGTGGGGATTTTCGTCAGCCCAAATATGGCTGTTACGAAAATTGACGATCCCGTCGCGCCTATATATATATATATATATATATATATATATATATATATATATATATATATATATATATATATATATATATATATATATATATATATATGTTGAAATAGTTAGAAAATGGTTTTTATAGGCCCAATTACCTTTCACAACATTATAGGCCCACGATTGGGTGCTAATTATTATAGAAATGTTTTCAAATACTGTATTTACAGTAAGAAAATTAGAAATTATTTTATTTCATCACTTATTTTGAGGAAATAGAAATTATAGTTATGGTTTATGATATGGCTTAGGTGTAAATAAATGTTTTATAATATGTAATTTTGTATTTTATTAAATAAATGAATATGTGAAAATTTGTGATGGTCGTATTGTTTGTGTTATTTGATACACCAAGGAAAAACTTACCATTTATTCATGTGCTGGTATATTTACCTGTTTCCTTTCTTTGTTGATGTTGCCTCGGCTGGCTATTAAATGATTGAAAAAAAGACAAAACGACACTATCTGGGGGATTTCAAGTGGGTTCAGGTCTCTTCTTTTCCTATGTAACTTTTTATTATTACACTCTGCCCTTGGATATACCAAATAATCAAAAATAAAACCCTAATTTTTCCTCTTTAACAAAACAACAATTTTATTGAATACTAAATGAAAGGTGACAAAATATCGTTTAACCATATCTAAATTACTCTACAAAATTGATTGCCTTAAATTTTAATAACCCCCACAAAATTTTTTAGGCCTCTATAATATTCAAAGTTTTCTAATTAATATTGCAATATGTTTTATTCAATTTTGATTTTATGGAACTAACTGTTAGGCTACTCCTATTCCTTGACTATCTAGTTGTAACATGTGTTGTATACCCGCTGAATCACAGAATTTATGCAGAAGTGTATTGTCGCTCCTCTGGTAGTGGGCTTTTTTAAACTAGTATTGTAAATAGTAAAAAAATAATTATGGTGGATCTTGATCTTATTGTTTTGCTGTAGTTAAATTTTATGAAATTTGGCCATATATTCAATATTTGTTCACTTGAACGCAACTTTACTGCTGTGTATCTAATCTTATTCAGCCATTACTTGAACAACGTAAGTAATTTAACATTTATTTTGAAATAAACTCACTCTGGTGCTCCTGTAGACACTGGCCATCCAACTGTTGCTATTTTCTATTATATAATTTAAGTTTCTACTGTTCTTTTGCATTTTTGTTTAAGAAGACTCTCCAAATATCCTGCTTCCAATTTCCCAAAAATTTTTCTCCCCTTGTTTATTTATTATCTTTTTTTCAACCCAACTACCGTTGCCAGAGTTTCCTTTCTCTCGCCCTCTGTTTTCTGCTATATTATATCTTTTGTCTCAACAACAATCCTTTCATTTTCTTATCACATTGGATACGTTGTTGTTGAGATTTAATTTTGACATATTTACTTGATCTATCACATGTTTACTTAAAATTACACTCATACATCAGTTTTTGTTTATTTTCGTATATACACTGGACAAATGGATTCATCTTTTTAAGTTCTTATAATTTTTCTAATATACCAAGGTATGTTTTCCTTAGGTGATAGAATTTGTGCGGTCCGTATGAGTGTATTTATAATTTCTTTATGGATTTTAAGTGTATAATGGTGAAAGTATGTGTGTATATGTGTGTGTCATATATATCAATATATATATATATATATATATATATATATATATATATATATATATATATATATCTGTGTGTGTGTGTGTATGTGCGCGTGCGTGCGTGTGCGTGTGCGTGTGCGTGTGTGTGTGTGTGTGTGTGTGTGTGAAATGAAATTTGACAGGTACCTTCCTTTTATAAGTGGCTTGGATAAGTTCGTTATTCAGGAAAATCAGACCAGGCTTTCCGGGAAAATTTTGGGCTAAAATATTTTTTTATCTCCGAGAAGAACAAAGCGATGGCAACCAAATTTGGTGGACCATTTCTATGAAAATTCAATACTTTTTTGTAACACGTTTAGATGTATTCTGTTTAATATATTTAATTAGAAAGAGAACTTTCTAAGAAAAGGGTATCTGCGAAATTAGTTTGCTCATTTAAAACAAGGCAGTTGTGTAAGCACATTTTGATTACTAAACCTTCAAAAAAAGTTAAGTTTGTGTCATTACAAATATGTAGTGGCTCTATGAAATTTTTTACTGTGGGCCTATCTGGATGGTAAATGTATATTTGTCAGCGTGGGTATTTATAAATGCAGAAATATGTTATTTGTATCTGTAATGACTGTCAGTGGTCTACATATGACATTTTATTAAGGATTTTTTTATGCATGCTCATTTTGGGGAAGCAACTATTTTTTTGACACAATATTCAATTTGTTCTAAAAATAATAACTTGTGTTTTACTAAAACCCAGCGTTTCCATAAAAATACGAATCTGAGAGATACAGAGGTTAGTTTCTTTTTTTTCCATATATTATATAGGAAAATTGTCTGAAAAGTTAAACTAAGGTATACGATATGCATGCAGCTAATCTGGAAGAAAAGAAAAATAATTCATAACTTTCATATTACTATCTGGAGCATTACTAATATGTGTTGAAAATGTATATTTGTCGGCGTGGTTATTTCTAAGTGCAGAAAAATGTTCTTTGTATATGTAATGACTGTCAGTGGTCTACATATGACAATTTATTGGGGATATCTTTTGCTCATTTTGGGGAAACAACTTTTTTTGACACAACAATCAATTTGTTCTAAAAATAATAAATTGTGTTTTACTCAAACCCAGCGTTTTCATAAAAATACGAATCTGGGAAAGACAGAGATTAGTCTCTTTGTTTCCATATATGCCATTTAGGGAAATTCTCTGGAAAGCTAAACTAAGGTATACTATATGTAGATATCATGTACGTAGTGTTCAGAATTTTACAGATATTCTGAAATAAAAGAAAAATGATTCATAACTGTCATATTGATTAAGAACTTGTTTAAGACAGAGTTCTAAAGATGGTCAATCTGCTACGGAGTCTTGCACATACCGATTCCACACCAAGGCTTGGCCTTCAAATAGATCAACAGCACTCGCAAACACCTTGTCTAAAGAAATATTTCTAGCTCTACGTAGTTCATGCACTCTCTCAAAAATTGCATTAAATTCAAGGCAAGAACGGAGTCCATTGTAAGGTTAAAAGGATGGTAAATTAATAAGTTGCTTATACTTAAACAATGTGCAATAAGTTTGTAACGAGGTGAATAAATACACCTTGATACAATGTAATTAAACATATATGCACCTAATAAATTCATAAATATTAATTTATTTCATGCAATTTTTTAAAGAACAAACAGAAGATACCGAGAAAAAGTGGTTTTAGATAAATGAAGATATGTATTAATCAGGTGACAATGTTCTATCGTCGGCTATCTAAATTTTATGACTGACGGACGCATATAAAAGGAGGCCGAGAATTCAAGGAAAATCACTCGCTTCCGTTCCCGCTGATCAGCCCGAGCGTGCCGGCCCTTGCCAGCCGGCCGAAAAAGCTGAGAAGCGCAAGGCTTCCCCGCCTCCATCTTCTGGAAACAGGAAAAACCGTCATCGGAAAATCCCATCCGATGACGAATCAATGTCTTGTGAGTCTGACTCCAAAACAAGCCAAGAACCGGAGCGGGCCGCAAGTACTGGTCCCAAATCCACCAATCCTCCTCCGATATTCCTGCGCAATAAAGAAAAGTGGACCTATCTCTGAGGCTACTTTACCCGCCAAAAGATCAGCTGCGTCAAGGCTAATAATCTCACAGATTCCGTGAGAATTCACTTGACGTCAGCTAGTGACTGCAGACAGGCTACCAAAATCATGGATAGCCTGCAGCTCCAATATCATACCTACCAGCTTCACGAGGACAAACAGCTAAATATTGTCTTCAGGGGGTCTGTGAAACCATCCCCATCGAAGAACAAGACCTCATTAAACAGGGTTTCCATCCCGATGGTGTCCACCGTATGTGTCGCAGAGGTAAGGACAACAAAAAAATCCCCATTCCCCTCATCATGACCAACCTTCCCAAGTCCGAAAGGCCATTTTCGGCATCGAAACTGTGTGCGGCCTCCGCGTCAAGGTGGAGTCGCTACACAAAAAGAACCTTCCGAACCTGTGCCATCGCTGCCAAAGGTTTGGTCAATCCCAACAGTCTTGTAGGGGAGCCCCCCACTGCGTAAAGTACAGCGGCCCCCATTTGACTGTGGAGTGTAAAAAGCCCCTATCCGTCGTCCCAACTTGCTGCAACTGCGAGAAGGGTCATACCGCCAACTATAAGGGTTGTCCGAAATTCCCCAAACCCAACAAACATACCTCCCAACGGAAGCCGCAAATTTCCTATGCGGCTGCGACTGGATCTTACAGCCCCGCCCAACTCTCAACAACCCGAAACCGGCTACACCCCAGCCTAATCGAGCTCCCCCTGCAAACTCAACTTCCACTGCAAATGCAGCTCCCTCCATAGACCTTTCCAGTGCGCTTTCCCTTATTACCACGATCAATTTCACACAGCTGAAGTTGATGGCGGGAAAAGTTCTGAACATTCTCCAAAGTTCCCCTGATCTGCTGACGCTGATCACTTCTGCCATCCCCCCAATCCCCGAAATCGTGTCAATCTTCGAGAAGTAAATGATTTCTCCAAGAAAGCCACAATCCCTGCAGGTTGCATAATGGAATGCAAACGGACTAGCCTGCAAAAGAAATGAGCTCCAAGAATTCGCTTAACGCTTAAAACTGGACGTTATTCTAGTCCAGGAAACCAAAATGCGTCTCCCAACCAATCCGAAACTCCCCAACTATACATTTTACCGCAATGGCCGCCACATTTCCAGAGGTGGCGGCACGGCAGTGTGTCAAAACAAATATTGACCATCACCTTCTTAGCACTCCCGCCATGCAAAACATCGAGGTTACACAAATCGTAGTCAACACTTCCTGTGCAGGCCCAGTAAAGCTCATTTCTGCATATAATCCTCCACAAAAGAGAATTCTAGACGCCGACCTAGACCTCTAATTCAATACCAACCAACCCATAATAATTGCTGGCGATTCAAACTCCAAACACCCCAATTGGCATTCTCGTAATGTCAACACAAATGGGAAAATCCTCCAAGCCTATGCTGACAACCATGCAAATTGCACAGTTGACGCTCCCCAAACATCCACACACTTCGGCAATGCGGGCAGACCCGACATGCTTGATATAGTAATCATGTCGAACACCACCCTTCTCCATGAAATAACAACCCTAAACGACCTCTCGTTGGACCATAACCCAGTCACATTGCAGCTCGGAGACGTAAATGACGAACCGGCCCTCCCAAGGAAAAAGGTACTGTAGCCAGTTTTCACAGATCATCTTAAAAACACCCTTGGCAATATCCCCGAACTCGAGGGTGCAGTGGATAATCTACAGTCCAAAATTCAATGTTCTATCGAACATGCATCAAGGACGTACCCCGCCCCGAGCAATCTGCCGTCCAGTATCAGAGAAATGATACTCGAAAAGAACCGCACCGGAAACCCCACCGACAAACGAGACGCAAACAGACTCATCAAACAAGTACGATCCGTCCTACAAGAACTCCGCAACAATCTTTGGGAGGAGCGCCTGCAAACCATGTCTACCCAAGACAATTCCATCTGGCAAATGGCTAAAGCCCTTCGCTCCCAAAAACTTCCGATATCCCCACTTCACGGCCGTAACGGTATCGTATACACGGATGCGGAGAAAGCTACTGCATTCGCAGATCATCTGGAATTGCAATGCACCCCGAATTATAAGAACGTTGATCAGTCGCACGTAGCAAGAACGCACAGCTATGTCAGGAGTGCGACCCGCGCAGACACAACTATCGAGCCCACAACTTTCGAAGAAGTTTCCCAAATAATTAAATCATTAAAAAAATAGGAAAGCTCCGGGATACGATGGAATCTCTAACGTAGCCATGAAAAACGTCCCCCGCAAAGCCGTGGTATTCCTAGTTACTAGCCGATATTATCAACATTCCGAAACCCAGCAAAGACCCGCTGTTCCTCCAGAACTACAGGCCCATTAGCCTACTACCAGTCATCGGCAAAATCGCCGAAAAACTGATTCAGAAAAGGCTAGCTTCATTCACCTCAGATAATCATATCCTCCCGGACGAGAAATTCGGCTTCAGACACCAGCACTCCACCACTGACCAAGTCCTTCGTGTGGTGGAAAACATCACCGAAGGATTTAATAAAAACAAGTCAAATGGTGCAATATTTCTTGACATTGCTCAAGTCTTCGATAGGGTTTGACACGCGGGCCTCCTAAATAAACTTCTATCATTTAATTATCCTCTCCCTCTGATTCTGCTAATCAGGTCATACCTGCCACAGAGGAAGTACCAGGTCAAACATCTGGGAGTCAGATCTAGAACGTACTCAGCCACGGCTGGTCTCTCGCAGGGTTCTGCTATCACCCCTCTGCTGTACAATATATTTGTCGCAGACATTCCGACAGCGCCCCTAAACGTGACATACGCACTGTACGCAGACGACACTACGATCCTCAGCAGCTCCACTCAGCCCAGGATAATAACCGAACGACTACAGACCGCCGTAGTCGAGCTGCAAGGCTGATATAGGAAATCCCTTCTAGCCATAAACCCCGATAAATATTCAGCAGTCCTATTTTCCAAAAGGAGACACATACCTCACGAACACGTATCATTAGAGAACCGTCTAATTCCCTGGCAAGATTCCGCCAAATACCTCAGGGTTTCTCTCGACAAACACTTAACATGGCGCCCGACGAAAAGAACAAGTAAATAGAAATTCCAAATTGTCCATGAACAATAAATTGCTTATGTGCAACAGTCAGAAACAGTCAGATTCATTCTGATCTGGAAATACCCTCGATACTTGAGTTTATAACTCAACTATCCACAACTCAGTTCGCTAAAGCCGCTTCTCACCCAAATGCTTTTCTCCGTAGTGCCACCGACTACGATGAGCAACTTCCATATAAGCATAAGCGTCTAAAGCTTATACTTACCCGCTAACGCCCCGGCGGCAGAATCAGAATGGAAACATTCAAACCCAAAAGTCATTGTGTGTATTCTTTTCGACGGAGGTATGGACTAAGGTCCGGTACTCCTCGGGAGGAAGTTTTAGTGAGTAGGTGTACTAAGAGTACGAGTCTCACAGTACCTCGGTATCCCGCGGCACTACGGTGTCGTGAATGAGGTCTGCATGAGGCATCTCTCCCTCCTGTATCCAAAAAAAAAAGAAAGAAAATCAGTTCACTTCGAGAAGCCACCGACACATCGACATAGCCAGTAAGCAGCAGTCCACGGTCCAGCCTAGTGTCTTAGGTCTTAGGTGAGTTTACCCCGATATTATACTGCAGTGTGGTAAATGATTTGCCGGCTATTACAACAGATGTAGACTCCTGGATGTAATAGCATGGTACGATATAGTTTGGTCTAAAACGCCTGCCCTAGTTGTTGATTCTTGGGAGTTAGCGTCTAAAGATCCAACCACACCGCCGCCCCTTTTCTCTCCTTGTACTGACCGACCAGGGTCAGATTTCTAAATATTCTTCCTCCGAGGTCACTATTCTTGGTGACTTCAATGTCCATAATAAGGAATAGCTAGGATCTTTAAAAACCGATCCACAAGGGATAGCAGCGGAGGCCTTTGCAGTAAGCAATTCTTTAGCCATTATGATTCAGCAACCTACTTACTTTGCTCGCATCCCAACACACAGCTCAAATCCCTTCGATCTCCTTCTTACTACAAAACCTGAATGCTATAAGATATCAGTCACCCTTGGTCGCTTAGACCACGGCATGGTCACTGCTTTCTGCTCAATGCAACCCGATGTCACACAGTCATCACACCCACGTATCGTTTGGCACTACAACTCCGCGAACTGGGACGAAATACGGGATTACTTTTCATCATTTCCATGGGCGTCTGTCTGCTTCTCTCATCCTGACCCCTCTGATATCTCACAAAACGCCACCGAAATTATCCAAGCTGGCATGGAATTATTTATTTCACGTACACAGAAAACCCCTTCAGCCACTCAAAAGCCCTGGTTCTCTAAATCCTGTGACAAGGCCAGACTTGAAAAGATCAAAGCTCACAAGACGCTTCTACACAATCCCAGTCAAGAAAACCGTCAAGCATTTAACGACGCAAGAAACCGCTATGTCCGCATTCTTTCTGAGGCAAAAAACTCGATTCAAAACCACATCAAAAACAAAGTCCTCTTAAGCTCCAACGGCGGCAAACCCTTCTGGACTCTTGCTAAATCTATTGGGAATAATTTCTGCAATAGCACGTTCCCACCCCTTGTTTCAGGAGATGAAATTGTTTCTACCGCCCTGGGCAAGGCTGAACATTTTGCCTCGTTGTTCGCCGACAATTCTACCCTCAAACTACCTGCAAATGGTCAACCACCAACAGTCCCCAATGTCGTGCCTAAAATGACGGATATCAATTTCAAAACTAAAAAGGTACGAGAGATGCTCTCTTCTCTTAATACCAGGAAAGCATCTTGTCTTGACGAGATCCCAGCAATTGTTCTCAAAAAATGCGCATCAGAACTTGCTCCTGTTCTGACTCGTCTATTTCAGACATCTTACAATAGAGGCATATTCCCTAGTAACTGGAAAACTGCTCGAGTGCAACCCGTCCCCAAGAAAGGAACCAAAACGCTTCCTAGCAAATACAGACCTATTTCTCTCCTTTCAGTCGTCTCTAAAGTGATGGAAAAGTATATAAACACCGAATTACTAACATTTCTTGAAAAACACACTAATCCACGACACGCAGTATGGATTCCGTCAGCGCAGATCAACTGCCGACCTCCTTTTCTTTGTCACCCATTCTTGGAACAAGTCTATGGAACTACACGGTGAATCCCAGATTGTCGCTCTAGACATATCCAAAGTATTTGATCAGGTCTGGCACGCAGCGCTGCTTAATAAACTTCGGGCCTATGGCCTACCACCAAAACTCTGTACCTGGACAGCAAATTTCCTCTTCAATCGGAGCATTTCTGTTGTCGTGGATGGCCAGTTCTCTAAACTATATCCAATTAATGCAGGAGTTCCTCAAGGTTCAGATTTAGCCTCTACTTTGTTTCTTCTCCATACCAATGACCTCTTCTCTATCACATCCAACCCAGTTCATTGTTACGCGGACGATAGCACCCTCCACTCAAATATACAATATTCTGAGTCTGTCTCTTTTGCCCAATTAGATGAGGATCGCAGACTCATGGAGGGTTCTGTCTCCGTGGATCTCAAAAAAATATTAGACTGGGGAAGTAGAAATCTTGTACAATTCAGCCCCACCAAATCTCAGTCTTGCGTTCTTTCTCATAAGAGATACACCACCCCTAGACCGATCACAATGAACAACCAAGTTATTCAAAGTAATGAGTCTTTTTCACTTGTTCGCATTTCTGTGAATCGAAATTACAATTGGCACCAACATGTCACATCAATTGCAGAAGCGACTGCTAAGAAATTAGGTTTCCTCTTCCGGGCTCGCAAATACTTTTCACCAGCTAATCTCTATACCTATATACTTCACAAATAAGACCAAACCTCAAATACTGCTCCCACATCTGGGGTGCCGCTGCCGCTTTTAAACTCGCTATCCTGGACTCCATTCAGAAGGGAGCTATACGTCTCATCGGTGACCCTACCCTCACCCAAAGGCTTCCATCCCTTGCCCACCGACGTGCCGTTGGTGACCGATCTTTCTTTTATAGATATCTGCACGGGCACTGCCCAGGGGAGCTTTCTTCCATAGTTCCTACCATATCTACCAGGGGAACAGAGCAAATGCACCATTTTACTGTCCAGGCCACCAGACAAAGAACATCTTGTTATGCCCGCTCATTTGTCCCGAGGACTTCCAAGTTGTGGATTTCCTTGTCGGCGCATGTTTTTCCTTCTCCTCCAAACCTTCAAGTCCAGAATGAAAAAGATGCCTCTTTTCTCCTTGTAGACACCCACGGTATGATAGTATTTAGGCTGTAAGCCCTCGTGGTGTGTTGTTGAAAAAACCATGGCACAGAGAAGCAGGGTAAAGGTATCAGACTTAGATTAGCATGGAGTGAAATTAACTAAAAACGGATTTGAATACGTTACAATAGCTAGGAACATGTCTTTGGCGAGCTTAGTCAAATTATTTTTTGTGGAATAAAACATGCCTCGTTTAAAAAAAAATGATATGAAATACTAGTTGTTATGACAAAAGTTGCCTTCGTTATAAGATGTTTGAATTTAAGTAAATGGAAGTGTTTAAAAAATTGGCTACTGCAACACTTGAATATTATATTAAAATTATAAGAAATGAGAAATAAAACTTATTAAGTTGATACACTTATCAAAAGTTGTTTGTTGCTGCATTGTCAGAAATTATTGTAAAAAAAAAGAACGGAACAAATTGGCGCCGTCCGTACATTACTTTAAGAGCATATATGACTCTCTGTTTATTGTGTACATATTAGTGATGTGTTTGACACTTTTATTTATTCTGAATGAGTATAAGCTGAATTAATGCAGCCTGTACACAATAATTGGTAAATCATTCACTAGCCGCCATTACTTCGGTTCTGCCAGGACTCCCGGTATGATATGTAGCAGGAGACATAGATTGGTTTCGTTCTAGTTAGAACTCATCAGTGTGCCACACCTACGCTCCCAGTTGGCCTTTAAGCAGGTATTGGGACAATATGCAATGAAGAATAGCGCGATACGCCATTTCTGGTCTCCTGACTGTCCTAGATTTCCGCAGCACCTTTCCCGTACATAAAGTACAGCCAGCAGAAAGCTGTGGGAAAAAAACTAGCGAGCAAAAATAACTACCCCCCTAGCTAGTGCCTCGGCGAGTGTTGAATTACATTACTCGCTAGCCACCATCACTTTAGTCTTGCCAGCACTTACTCTACGATATGTAGCAGGAATAATAGACAGGTTTCGTGCTAGTTTGGGCTCATTGGCATGCCAATGCATAGGTACTAATTAGGACAAACAGGTCTACGTCTCCTCCTATACATCACACCACAGGTCTCGCAGGCCTGGAAATGGTGGTTAGTGAGTAATGAAAGTCAACACATGCCGTGGTATTAGCCAGAGGAGATGTTGTCTTCGTTCCTTAGTTTATTAACGCACCTTATTTCTTGCTTTACGGTATGTACGTGGAAGCCTAGAACGGCACGCTTGCACACAAACACACGCGCGCACACACAGACACACACAGGCAGAGAGAGGGAGAGAGAGAGAGAGAGAGAGAGAGAGAAAGAGAGAAAGAGATGTAACTTTATAAATTATTATATTATAATACAGAGAAAGTCTAAAGGGCTTTCTTGATAAAGATCCGGCATATTTGCCAATGAACAACAACATTAATAAAAAAATTTCATTTCTCATTTTAAAGTTCAATTAAGCCCAAACTTTAATTTAAATTTGTATTAAGGAATCGTTTCGGGAACGAACCTGCTGGCCTTTTCAAAGTGCATTCAATTTAAGTGATGACGATACCCCCACCCCCCTATACAAATTCAACAAATCAGCTGTTTTCATTACCTTCCAACCTCGCACTCCAGCTATTATATATATATATATATATATATATATATATATATATATATATATATATATATATATATATATATATCTAACGACCTTTATCCTTAAGTTGTCTGTCTCCTTCTAGCCAAGCTAAATTACTACTAGGATTGTCACCAGTGTATTAATCAATCTCTAACCGTTCAGTCAGCACCGCCCTTCATCTTTACATACGTCACCATATATCAAATCGAAATGGGCTGTCTTCTTATTTGTACAGGTTAGATCATATTTAGATCTAGATCTAGATCTGGACCCTGATCCCGATCTCAGTCTTGGCCACAGGGGCGCAGCGTCCGCACAACACGGGGGGCGCAGCCCCTGCCGTCCCCAGCCGTCCCCCGCCGTCCTCGCAGACGTCTCCGTCGGCCGTTCCCGCTACACGGGTGGAGCGGCCAACAAAGTCACCGCCGGTGTTGGTTGCATAAGTAACCCTACCATGGGGCTATGTTTGGTCGTTTTTTCTTATAGGAATTAACATGGGGAAGTGGTCCTGGAACTGTATAGTTATATCTACTCCCTCTATTGAATTTTTTCTACGAAAATTCACTGAAACTATGTCTTATATGTGCATTTTAATTTTTAGTGTATTTTTGTTTACTACATTTTCTGTTTATCACCTGTTTTGTTTTATTTATTTATACAACTGACCGTGTAAATCATTAGTAAAGATTTATGTAGAGATCTTGTATTTGATTTGTCCTTTCTGTAGTACCTACTTTTCGTTTACTAAATCAAAAATCTTATTCTTAAGAAAATACACTACAATAACGTACTTACTGCGTCTCGAAATTTACTTTATGTAATTGTATTTTGCACTTTAGTGAATTTCCGTAAAAAAAATTCACTGTTGGGGAGTTCCCGACTTTTGAATTTTGAAATTTTTTTTGCAAATGAGCGCGAACTAGGACCCCTAGAACCCATATCCGGGGTCAGTTGCAATTCGTATATATATATATATATATATATATATATATATATATATATATATATATATATATATATATATATATATATATATATATATATATATATATATATATATATTTATTTATTTATTTATTTATTTATATGTGTGTGTGTATCACATCCATAAGTCAAAAAATAATAGGCCGATTTTGATAAAATTTGGCATGTACCTTATTTTTGTAAATGGCTTGGAAAAGTTCGTTAGTCAGGAAAATCGGATGAGGTTTTACGGGAAAATTTTAAGTTTTCATTCTAAAAAAAAATGTATCTCAAAAACTGAAAATGCCATGATAACCAAATTTGGTAGGTGGGTTAACGATATAAAAAGTAAACTATACACCAAAATTTAGGTTTCTATCTTACAATAAAAAAAAGTTATAATAAAATATTTTGTGCCAGATCATTTCTATGAAAATTCACTACCATAACGCACTTGCTGCGTTCAGGCTTTTATATTTCTGACCCGCCATGTAATAATTGATGGTAAATAATATTGTTATTGTTATTATATATGCAGGGTGTGCCATCTAAAACCCCATACGCCCTTTTCTTCAAAACTAAATAGGATTTGTCAAAATTGTTCAAGGCGTTAGATAGGGACGCAAAGAGCTTAAACCTTACGGAAAAAATATATAAAGTCTCTCGTGTCCTTAACCAAACACCTTGAACAATTTTGAAAAATCCCATTTAATTTGGAACAAAATGTCGTATGGACTTTTAACTACACACTCTATATATATATATATATATATATATATATATATATATATATATATATATATATATATATATATATATATATATATATATATATATATATATATATATAAGTACACTTGGAGAGCCCAACTTATCAGTGCTCATCACAGGTTCCAATCTTCACTTAGTGATATATATATATATATATATATATATATATATATATATATATATATATATATATATATATATATATATATATATATATATATATATATATATATATATATATATATTTCTGCTATCTTTAGAGTATTTTTGCGCCACTGAAGTTTGTGAATATGTGTTGTGTTAGTGAATATATAAAGTAAAAAATGTGTCTCCAGACGAAGCAGAGTACTGTAAGTACATATAACTTAGAAATATGCCTGTATATAGGGGAGATAAGGATGCATTTACAACTATAGTACAAGAAGTTGTTAAAGAACTTTTAAATAATTCATATTTTATTGGTAAGACAATAAAAAGGGGCCTTAATAAAGTAAACAACACAGAATTCGAAAATAAAATAAAGGACAGGAACAAAAAATAAATGAGCTGGAATAAGTTTTCAGTCGTCAAGAGAGTAGAATTAACAGTCTCGAAAAAAATTTGATATTGTTGACCAAATTCAGAAGGCCAACAATATTTCAATATTCGGATTAAAAGAAGAAGAAAATGAGAATGCAAAAAGCGAGGTGGAAAACTGTTTAAAGATAAGCTGCAAATGACTGTTGAACCATTAACAATACTACATTCAACAAACAAACAATAAGAAACAATTAATCCCAGAACAAATCCAAGTGAAAACATAGTACTGCTGGCCTTTTCAAAGTGCATCCAATTTAAGTGGTGACAATACCCCCCACCCCCCTCCCTCCCACGTGCCGTCTCTCTGTATACACAAGTAGAGAGGAGCTATAGTTTATGGTGGTTTTCGAGCTGTGAAATGGTGAAGTTGAGTTAGGCAATCAGTGATATTTCAGTAGTTTGCGATCATTTTCGAAGTCAATTAGATAGTGCAAAAAATATATTGTAGTTGTATAATATAATATCTAAAAAAGTAATCGGTAGATTTTAAAATTGCAGCTTTAAATAGAGAAACAAAAGAGCTTTCCAAAAAGGTGCCACTCGACCTCCCTTCCCTATATTTAAATTAAGGTGGTGTAAATCACCCACTGGATTGAATGTTACAAATTTTGTTGGGGTTTAAAAAGTGTTCCCCTCGCAAGGAAAATCGACGTGTTTCAGGGTTTTTGAAATTCTCACCAACCTTTTATAATGGACACAATATATAAATGGAAATAGGAGTCATGTGATAGCTCGTTGAAAAGAGCTTTTGATTCCCTATACATTGCTTTTTTATTTATGAAATCCGGTCTATTCGTTTATAAGAGGAGTTTTCAAATATCACTAATGAATTTCCCGGGAAATTACAAAAGTTCGGGACGCAGCAAGTGCGTTATGGTAGTGAATTCTCATTAAATGCTTGAAATGAAGCATATGAATAATTTAATAATTCAATTTTCTATAAACTTAAAAACTTGAATTATGGTAAGTAGTAAGGTCTCTCCCAGGGCAATATATTCACCTCATTTCATTCACATATCTTTGTAATTTTCGGATAAAAACGATATTTTCGAAAAGAAACTAAAAATTTTCCCGCAAAACCTTGTTCGATTTTCCTAGCTAACGAACTCGTTGAAGCTGTTAACAAAACAAAGGTTACTTTTTGAGTTATCGGTATATATATATATATATATATATATATATATATATATATATATATATATATATATATATATATATATATATATATATATATATATATATATATATATATATATATATATATATATATATATATATATATATATATATATATATATATATATATATATATATATATATATATATATATATATATATATATATATATATATATATATATATATATTCGGAAACATTTCCGCGGTCTTTAATGTGAGAAATACTTGGTTCTCAGGTTGAGCCGCGTCCAGAATTTATTAAAACATGACGTTTCGGCTCCTGTTTTGGAGCCATTGTCAAGAGGTAAATGAAATATGTAAGGAGATGAACTCTAAGGCCTCAATCTGCGTATTCCTTAGAGCGGTGGAGATATATATATATATATATATATATATATATATATATATATATATATATATATATATATATATATATATATATATAAGTGGGTTGTTTAGTTCTATTACGGGGCCTCAGTCTGCCTACTCCACAAATCTCGCCGGAGATCGTCTCTAGGGTCTCAGTGTGTTCAACTCTAGGCCTAAGAGAGATCTGGCAGTTCGTTGCAAGTCTTGTGTTGTATGTACCGTTTCGTATACCTGCTTCGTTATCAGTGTAATGAGTCGGGTCGCGGTCAATTAAGCCAGGGGCTTTCGTCACGGTACTTAAAGGATTAAGAATTTTAGAACCCATAATATCAAAACCATATTCATAACAGAGCAAAAACTGCCAAATCTAATAAAAAACTCCCAAGGATATGATTTCAAACGATTACTACGGAGTTTACGAAATTCCTTGTTCCGACTGTTCCCGAACGTATGTAGGACAAACAAATAGAGGCATCCACAATCGAATATATGAACACACCCTCGCAGTTAGAAAATCCGACCCCTCACCGGCGCTGGCCATGTATCATATTCATACAGGACACAACATAGACTGCGACAATGCCAAAACAATAGCCACGGTTTACAACTTCAAAACCAGAATTATCTGCGAAGCAATCCAGATCGAAAAACGTCCCGATTGTTTAAATAAGAGAGATGATGGTCTTCGTCTTCCCATTACTTGGAAACCTATTATATCTTCATTACAAACACACGAAAAGACAATAAATTCAATAGACAATTTGATTGCCCAATTACCTAACTCAACAAATACCTGCAATCCTCTTAATCCTTTAAGTACCGTGAGGAAAGCCTGTTTACTCAACAAATACCTGCAATCCTCTTAATCATTTAAGTACAGTGACGAAAGCCCCAGACTTAATTGACCGTGACCCGACTCATTACACTGATAACGAAGCAGGTAGACGAAGCGCATACAATGCAAGACTTGCAACGAACTGCCAGATCTCTCTTAGGTCTATAATTGAACACACTGAGACCTTAGAGACGATCTTCGGCGAGATTTTGGGAGTAGGCAGATTGAGGCCCTGTAATCGAGCTACAACAGCCCAACCCACTTTCGTCCACCGCTCTAAGGAGTAGGTAGATTGAGGCCTTAGAGTACATGTCCTTACATATTTCCTTTACCTCTTGAAAATGGCCCCAAAACACGAGCCGAAATGTCAGTTTTAATAAATTCTGGACGCGGTTTAACCTGAGAACCAAGTATGTTTCATATATATATATATATATATATATATATATATATATATATATATATATATATATATATATATATATATATATATATATATATATATATATATATATATATGTGTGTGTGTGTAAACATATAAAAATTGAAACTGACCCCGGATATGGGTTCTAGGGGTCCTAGTTGGCGGTTATTTGAAAAAACTTTTGCAAAATCTCACCATCGATACCTCTCTATTACTGATTTTTTTAAATAAAAATTCACCAAAACTAAATCGTTTCACTTAAACACTTAGCATATTATTGAGGCAAATGTTGAAAATAATTAGGACCAATCATACTATTAAACCAACAAACTAACATATCAACGAATTAAACATCAATCCAATAAATGTTCACATTGATCACCACCAACTTTCATATAAATGTTTCAATTTTGTTCAAATTTTTGCCTAACATTTTCAAGCATTTCAGGAGTAATCTTCCGGCATTCATCAATAATGCGCTGACGTAACTCTTCCAATGAATCGCACTCGGTAGCATAAACTTTTGATTTTAAATGCCCCCATAAAAAAAGTCTAAAGGGGACAGGTTTGAAGATCGGGGTGGTTATTCTACAGCACCTCTTTGACCTATCCATTGACCGGAAAAGTGTCTATGCAAGAACTCCTTAACAGTAACGGCGTAATGCGGTGGAGCACCATCTTGTTGAAAAATAAATGTTGTACCGAGTATCTCTCATCGTTCTCAAAATCTTGAATATTTCCAAATACCGTTCTCCTGTCAAAGTGTCGGCTATCAAGTTTGGTCCAACGATGTAATCACCAAAAATACCCGCCCAAACATTAATTTTTTGTGGAGTTTGAGTGTGGATTTTATGGAAAACACCAGCGCTTTCATCTGACCAGAGCCGGCAATTATGACAATTTACAGTGCCCCGGCTCGTGGTTAAAGACAGTGGGTGTTCTCCAACATTCTGGCTCCAAAACACCACCGCCGCTGCACTAATGAGGCAATCTGTATATATGTATATATATATATATATATATATATATATATATATATATATATATATATATATATATATATATATATATATATATTCACACCGATCACTCAAAAAATAATAGTCCGATTTTGATAAAACTTGGCGCGTACCTTCCCTTTGTAAGTGGATTGGATAAGTTCGTTAGCCAGGAAAATTGGATGAGTTTTCCCGAGAAAATTTTGAGTTTTCTTTCGGAAAATGTTTTTATCTCCGAAAATAACCGAGCTATGACAACCAAATTTGGCACATGCGTTTCCACTATCAAACTTCTCTACATGCCAAAACTCAGATCTCTAAGTTAAAAGAAAAAAAGTTATAGACATTAAAAAAAATTGGATGCCACTGGTGATCAGAAGAAAGCGCAAGAACAAAATATTTTGTGTGATTAGCAACCAGTGAATATTACATACAACGGTTAAGTTTTCTTGACGCACAAAGGTCAAGAAGTAGCAGAAAAATATTTTGAAAATTTTATAATTTTTTTCCTTAAAACGTCAAAATCGCTATTTGAAACTTCAAAATTTGCGCAATTTTCAGACAACGAATCTGAAACAAATACGAATTATGGATTAAAAAATGTCTTAATAAGTGTGTTTTACAAAGCCTTAAGTTTCAGCTTCAACGATAATTGTCCTTCATTTTACTAAAATATTTTCGGAAAATCCATTTCAAATAGATCGTCTTTCTGATTATTTGGCAGTAGTTTCAGCCTTAGAGTTTATGGTTTAATAGTCTATATTTTACGAAATTTTCGTAGAAAAAATTCGTTATTGAGAACACCGCGACTTATGAATTTAAAAAAGATTTCTTCAAATGAGCGCGAACTAGAACCCTTAAAATACGGGGTCAGTTTCAATTTTTGTCTGTTTACACATATACAGGGTGACGCATTTCTACGGTAAAGCTCAATATATCCGTTATTAGACAAGATATGAGAAAAAATTATATACCTTAATTATAGGGTGTTTCGAGCTGCATCTTATAGACCTATTTTGACAATCACAGGCTGACCCGTAAGTAGTTGGTGATACACACTTTCTTTTTTTAATAGAACACACCTTGTGTTATTGCATTTTTGTAGTTTCCATCGAATTTTTTTTTATTTATTAATAATAGGTGTCTCGACAATAAAAGCCATTGGCACAGACAAAAAATAAAAATAAATCTGAAACAGAAGTTATAAACATAAACACTAGTCTAACTTAGTATAACATAAATGTGGAATCTTAAGTTACAATGTGTTGTAAACATTAGTAGTTTTCAAGAAATAAATTAGTCTCGATAGATCATTGGTTCCGGAGAAACTGATGATATCACTGATGTTTTCCTTAAGATCCAGATACGACCGTTGTTCACTATATCCCGGGCACTCAGTCAAAATGTGGTTTACTGTGAGTTGAGTACTACAATGGCTGCATAAAGGAGGTTCACTTTTTTCTAGTAGGTGTTTGTGTGTAAGCATAGTATGACCAATCCTTAACCTTCTGATAATGATAAGTTCTCGTCTGTTTAGGTTTGTTATTTTTGTTATCTGAGTGGTGGATTCTATGTTTCTGAGTTTAGTTTGAGCACTAAACCATAAATGTTGCCATTCCTCGTGAACAGTGTGTTTTAAGTGAGTTTGAAGGTGTGTATGTATAATAAACTCATGATCTGGATTAATTTTTCCACAAGCCTTCCTAGCTAAGTTGTCTGCCTGAATGTTGCCTCCTATACCAGAGTGAGATGGCACCCATATTATTACTGTCGATTTTCCACACTGGGATATTTCCCTTGCCGTTTTATGTATGTCTGCAACAATAGGATGTTTGTTGTAAAGTGTTCCTATGGCATTGACAGCTGATAATGAGTCGCAGCAAATAATCGATCTGGTATGGGAAGATTTAAGGAAAGTTTCTAGACACAAGTGTACGGCTGTGAGCTCTGCTGTATACACACTGCAAACATCCGAGAGTCGTAGACTCAGTTTTATATCCGCTCCGAAAACGGAGCAACCAGTGGTGAAGCCGCATCTAGATGCATCAGTGTAATATATTGCATCATATGGGTACTGGCTGAGAACCCCATAGAAATCTGCTCTTAGAGAGGGGGCAGGTGTTGTTCGTTTGTTGTAAATACTCAAGGTTGTGTTGATAATGAGGTGGTTTTCCAATCATGGAGGATCTTGGACAACATTCTTTCTGACGTAGTGGATATCTCTTGAGCTTAAATTATTGTGTATATCTAAATATATGTTAGCAAGGCGTGAATAGTTTTGAAATACCCTGTTCATAACAATCGAGTGTGCAGGGTTGCATGTATCCGATGTAATCTTCGCAGCATATGACAGCGATAAATGTTTCCTCCTTAGCCACAAAGGTATCTCTCCAGTTTCCCTTAGTATACTTAAAGTAGGACTGGTCCTAAAAGCTCCTGTTGCTAGTCTTAATGCTGTATTTTGGATAACATTTAGTTGCTTAAGAGTTGACTTACTAGCTGATGAATATAAAATAGAACCATAGTCAAGTCTTGATCTAATAAGGCATCGGTATATTGTAAGGAGCACAGTTTCGCTAGCTCCCCAATTTTGATTTGCCAGTACTTTTAGGATATTAATTTTCTTAAGACATTCCATTTTAATATAATTAATATGAGATTTCCATGTTACTTTGGTATCTAATATCATCCCAAGGAATCTATGTTCATCTTTCATGGCTAAATCACTGTTGTATAGTTGTAGAGGAGTGATGGTGCTGACGTGCCTTCTTTGAGAGAAGAGCATCACTTCTGATTTCTCTACGGAAAAGGTAAAACCAAGTTCTTCTGAGCATTTCTGAATTGAGAGTATGGAATCTTGTAGTAGTATTCTGGTTGAATCTGCATTATTTCCTCTACAAAAAAGTACTATGTCGTCGGCAAAAAGGGATATCTTAACTGGTTGTGCTATGTATTTAGTGACACTGTTTATGGCTATTAGGAAAAGAGTGGTACTCAATACAGAACCTTGAGGAACTCCATTCTCTAGTTCATACTGGGATGAGATGGCTCCGTTCAATTTGACTCTAAATCGCCTATTTTCTAGGAAGTGTTGTATAAAGTGAAGAATGTTTCCCTTTATATAATTATCGTGTAGATCACGAACAACCTTGTGTCTCCACGTTGTATCGAACGCTCTGTTTATATCTAAGAATACTGCAAGTACTTCTTGTTTGCATGCAAATGCTTCTGTTATTTCGAAGTTTAGTGTTATCAAGCTATCCATGGTAGACCTGTTTGGTCTAAATCCATTTTGATGTTGGCTTAACATACTTTTGCTCTCGAGAGTCCAAATTAATCTGTTATTAATTATTTTTTCTAAAACCTTGCAGGAAGTGCATGTGAGAGATATTGATCTATATCCAGAGGTTCTATCTTTTGGCTTGCCTGTTTTGTGAAGCGGTAGCACATCAGCTTCTTGCCAGATGGAGGGAAATTGATGACTCGCCCAAATCAGGTTGTAAATATCAAGTAGTTTACTTAACGCAATTAAAGGTAATTCTTTTAAAAATACCATAGGAATATCGTCTGGACCTGCTGCCGAGCTATTTGCGTTGGCGAGTACTCCACTAATCTCTTCCATTCTAATGGGTGAATTGATTGGAGCTGCGTTATCATCACCAGGATCTATACGAATGTTTGATTCAGTTTCCTGTTTTATTTTGAGAAAATCTGAAGAGTAGTTTTCATTGGCAGAGATGTCGTAAAAACTTTTTGCCATTAGAATCGAATCGAATTATAATGAATGTTTGTAAGGTAAAAAAATATATCGTTCATCGTTTTCGAGTTATTTCAATTGTTGGCAACTTTTCACGTTTTTGACCCATATCACAAACACACATCACAAATTGTGATATGGCGTTTTTACTAATAGATAGCGGATCCCCTTAGAAACGACACATTCAGAGAGCTTTTTGTTTGTAGTACTGGTCAAAATAATCGAGATGCCGTATACAGGCGCTCTCAAATAGTTGCTGAATTTGAAAAGTTTTCGCAGAAATGTAATCAGTGTTTCCGTAAAAATAATTTTTTGTAAGATTTTTTTGTTATGTTGGTAATTAATAATAAATGTTTAATAAGTTAGTGTTGAACCTCGGTGGTTCAGAGGTAGGAACGTGTGCCTCTGAACCGAAGGGTACTGGGTTCGATCACAGGGTACTCCATTCACTTTTTCAGTACAAACTGTAACATTAACATCAACCGAGGTTCTGGAATTTTATTTGAGCAAGTTGAATGTCTGCACGTTCCGCCCTTCGGAGGGAGCGTAAAGCCGTCGGTACCGTGTCCATGCGATGTTGGGCACGTTAAAGATTCCTACACTCCTTACAGAAAGGCAGTGGTTCGGCAACATTTCCAGGATAGTGAGCTGAAACTGCTCCCTGTCGTCGGTGATTGGCCATAGTCGCGGAAATGGGCCGACGTTAGAGAAACAGAAAAAGTTATTGTTAAAAAAATTTGTCGAATTTTTAGTGAAAAATTAGTGTAACATTACTGAAGGCAATTTCTGTAAAAATAAATGTTGAATTTTTATAAAAGAAGTTTTTGCAAATTTTCATTTTTTTTTTTTTGATTTTGCTTCTAAAGCTGTTTGTGAATAATTATATATTGGCAGGTGCGTAAATGGCTTGAAGAGGTGTGTCCGCCAAGAAAATCGGACCAGTTTTTTCTGAAACTTTTAAAGTTGATTCTCGGCAAATGTTTGTGATTTTTGAAACAACAAAGCTACTTTAATGAAATATGGTACATTGTTAGTACTATATAGGTTATACTGCCAACCAAATGGCATTTTATAAACAAGACATATTTGCCATTAAAAACATTTTTACGAAAATTCGCTACCATAATGCACTTGCTGCGTCCAGACTTTTTACTTTCTCGCTTAAGTGCACTGAATCTGTTACGCCTGCTTTCGTCCAAGCTTTATCTCCTCCAAAAAGAAAACATGGAAAACAATATAAGGCATATTTCCTATTACACCCACATATACACCTGTTTTTTTTTCCATAAGTGTCTTTACTAAATTGTCCTTTATAGTTTTTGCCGCGACTAACAGCAGCCATTTCAATCATAAGGTCTGGTAGTGGCCGACCTGTCGCTTTTAGTTTGAATGTTAGTGAATTTTTGTAGAAAAAAATCACTAATGGGGAGATCCCGACTTTTGAGATTTGACAAAATTTTTGCAAATGAGCGCGAACTAGGACCCCTAGAACCCATATCCGGGGTCAGTTTCAATTTTTATATGTTTATATATATATGTATATATATATATATATATATATATATATATATATATATATATATATATATATATATATATATATATATATATATATATATATATATATATATATATATATATCACACCGATAACTCAAAAATAATAGGCCGATTTTGATAAAATTTAGCATGTACCTTCCTTTTGTAAATGGCTTGGATAAGTTCGTTAGTCAGGACGAGGTCTTCCGGGAAAATTTTGAGTTTTCATTCGAAAAAAAATTATATCTCAAAAAATAAAAAAGCTATGAAAACCAAATTTGGTGGGTAGGTTTACGATATAAAAATTAAACTATACACCAAAATCTGGATTTCTATGTTAGAAGAAAAAAAGTTAATAATAAAATATTTTATGCCAGATCAAACTGTTGTTCTACGTAGATTAGTAATCTCAACTAACTTTCGTGCATTTAATGTCAGATCTGAACTAACTGACCTACCACAAGATATATTTTCCAGACTTGTGGCTTCATTCACCATAGGAAATTCGCGTTCAGGATTTCTCTTCTCATTAGTCACTGATCCAGTTTCATGGAACTTGTCTAGCAACTCTAGCACGTACTTCTGGCGAACACGCTTAGCAGGATGCAGATTACAAGATATATTTTGCTGAGGTTTTTTTGGAGCACTTAAATCTAAATTACTTTTTATTACCTACGCAAACCTTCCACAACATTTTTATCTCAAGCATTAAGAATTTCTCGGAAAATGCATTAGTGATATTTCAAAAACACATATCTTCTAAACGAATAGCCCGAATTTCAAAAATAAAAATGCAGTGTATAGCGAATCAGAAGCTCTTTTCAGCGAGCTATCACATGAATCCTACTCCCATTTGAAAAAATCTGAAGGATGAGACCTCTGCTTAGGAAGGTAAGTTTGGGCTATATTTTTTGCGTCAAAAGTTGTCCCCCTCACAAGTAAACTTGAGGTGTTTTAGGTTTTTTTCAACAAAATCTTTTCCTGGCAGTATGGTTGCCAGCTCGTTTTCAATGGGCCAGTCTGTATATATATATATATATATATATATATATATATATATATATATATATATATATATATATATATATATATATATATACCATTTTCTTTATTGCACTAAGAAAACTGTTATGCTTCTTTTACGGTCATACATGTGTCTACAAAATAATACAGATATAACGTTATTCTATCTTAAATAATAAGAAACTTTCTTGTTGCTTAAAACTAATGTTTTATCTTCCAGATATCAAGCGCTAACCTTATTGAATTACCTTTATAAATAAATTTTTAGATGGGTGCAAAAGGCATTATTTTTTTACTTACCTCTCTGATGTCAGCGGTCGAGTAAATTATAAAACTAAATCTTTTCATTTGTTTTTCTCCTCTGATCTTCTTTAGGTTTGGAAATAAGTTAGCTAAAGTTAATAATTTGTGCACGTTGTATATTAAGAAATATTCAGTTATTTCCGTTAACTTGGGAAAACTAATTTTAAGATATGACTCCGTCTCTGCAATATTTTCTATTAAAACTATTCTTAAATAACCGACGATAATTGTGCAGTTAGACAATTGCTTAAAACCTCTAAGATCATTTCTAATGTCAATTGATTTGCATATATGCGGCTCAAAAGAGCTAACACGAGACACATAAATCAATAAACAATACACAATAAAACAAATAATGTATACCGTATGACGATACATTGTTAACCTTTAAAGACGATACTATCCGGCATACCGTGAAACACTGCGATTGATTCTGGATCCTATTGAGAGGGCATACTCGCCTCTATTGCACTAATTGGTGTTAGGTGTCTAGACGCACAAGCAGTAGTAATACACGCTAATTATCAGGGAACAGTTCATCTAAAACATAGATATAAAAATTATGAAAATTTGCCCCTTGCGGAAAAATTCTGTATCCGCTAAATCTAGTTACTGAAAAGTACATTTGGAGAACCCAAATCACCACAACACATATTTTAAAGCCCTTACGATCGTTTCGCTGACAACGTCAGTGTCATCAGAGGATGAAAAATTCTAAAATTAAACCAACAGCTACAGTGTATTTATATCGCACCTAGGTGACGAACTAATCCGAAGTAAAATTTGTGGTCGGCGACCCATCGTTTGCCTATTGTGTCAATATTGAACGAACAAGGTCGAAGAACTACTTTAATCTTCTGGTTAAAAAATTTATAAGCTTTTATCTAATTTAAGGATAATGGGCTGAAAATGAAAAGTACCGAGATATTTAAGGAAGCTACACGTTCTTTTTGATCTAGAAAATTTACTATGTGCATATTGGAGCCCCCAAACAACGCCGACAAGGACATCTACCGAACAGACCAATAACAGCCGCTCATATTTTTTTTAACAAACCGAGTGTTTGGCTCACAATGTTAACTTTAACAAAGGATAAATAATTCAACTAAAATTCTACATAAAAACAAGTATTTGTATTGATTTTTTATTCTGCGTACAAACAAGTATTTATATTTACTTCTTAGATACAAAGAAAACGAAAGGGGATCTTTAAGTCGAGAACCAAACTTAGAGCCTAGTATCTGTATAGATCGGCCGAGTTATTGACAATAATTTATTATTCTGCCAGATAAATTATGAGTGTTTAGCTGGTCAAATGTAAACTGAAATTGAAGGTGCCGCACGATTCAATGATATTTTGTTCTTAATCGACCTTGATATATAAATACTTTCAAAGGCATCAAGCATAGTTTGCTGTCTAACATTTTTGACAAGTTTCAAATTTTCTTTATCAATGTGGTGATTATTATGCCATATATGTTGTGCCACACATGATTTATCCACCGTACCATATCGCAAATGTGCGACATGTTGAGGAAATCTGGTGGCTATGTTTCTCTTGGTTTGACCCACGTATTTAAGGTTGCAAACTTTACAACTTAGCTCATAAATACCCGACATTTTAGTGGCTTTGTCTTTGTCTTTCGTATAACCCAACAAATTTTTAAAATTACTTTTCGTCTAAAAAGGCAAATGTAAATTCGCTTTCTTAAAAATACTTTCCAAACCCTTTGTGATACGTGGTTCATAAAGTAGACACACAATTTTTTTTCTCTATTTTATCTTTCTTAAATGTCGTACATTCAGATATCATTTTCTTTGTTCTGTGTTTGTTAACCAATTTGTCCACTAAACCATCCGAATAACCGTTATATCTAGCCACGTTTTTTATGTATTTTAATTCATTCAAATCTACTTTTACTTAACGGAAAATTTATCAATCTGTTTACCAGGAAATTTAAACTAGCCGTTTTTTGTGCAAACGTATGATGTGAGTCGTTAGGAATATAACTAATAGTGGCAGTTTCCTTCGTGTAGACATCTCTAGAATATAATGGACCTCATCGTTGAGCATAGCACACAGTATGGTTTACATATAAACGTTGCCAAGGCCAAGGTGGTTATGTTCTCCAGCGTACCAAGATGGACGATCCTTCAAATTAGCAACCAGGTTGTGGAACAGGTCCCTTAAATACCTTGGAGCCCTCGTCAACGAGAACAGTGATCCTAAAATGGAAATCAGATCAAGGATAGAACAGGCCAGAAGAACATTCATCTCCCTGAAGAACCTCTTCACCAGTAGATACCTAAACCTACAGCTCCGCATACGTATATTGCGCTGTTATATCTTCCCAGTGCTACTCTATGGCTCCGAGAGCTGGACATTCTGTCAATCAATGGAGAGCCGCATTGACGCCTTTGAGATGTACTTGTATCGCCGTATACTGCGTATATCCTGGGTAGACAGGATAACCAATGAGGAAGTGCTAAGGAGAATAGGTAAAGGCAAAGAACTGCTGACAACCATCAAAGAACGAAAGCTCCAATACATCGGGCACATTATGAGGGGGAAGCGGTACGAGCTCCTACGACTCCTCATAGAAGGAAAGATCGAGGGCAAACGATCTGTGGGCAGACGGCAAACTCATGGCTGAAAGATCTGCGTCGATGGTTCGGACGGACATTTGTGGAGATTTTCAGAGGTGCGGTATCACGCACCATTATAGCCAGTTGGATTGCCAACCTTCGTAGGGAGACGGCGTCCTAAGAAGAAGAAGACATCCAATTTAAGCGAGCCATTATTTTTATTTTTAATGACTAGTACATCTAGAAAAGAAAGTTTATTGTTGATTTCTATTTCGTGAGTAAATTTTATTGAACAAATTGACTATTTAGTTTTTCAGTAAATTCTTCAATCTTGCATATATTTGTGTTAAACACTGCAAAAATATCGTCGACATAACGAAACCAAACTCTAGGGAAATACCCATTTTTATGTTTTAAATCCGTCTCAAATCTACTCATAAAAAGGGCTGCAATAAAAGGAGATAATGGATTTCCCATTGCCGTGCCTTCAGTTTGTTCAAAAAACACATTGTTAAATTGGAAAATATTTTGTTTTTACAAAGGCTAGTTAGAGTTAAATATTCTTCACAATTTAACAATTGTTCCAAATACTCCAGCGTTTGTTTTGTGGGTACACTAGGAAATAACGCCACGTCAAATGACATCAAAATCTCACCTCCCAGTAATTTACCATCTTTTATTTTATCAATAAAATCAAGAGAATTTAGCACCGAACAACTTTTCTGTTTAATAGGTAGGCTTTTAAACTCGTTTGACAACCACTTTGCCAAATTATATGTTGAAGAATCTATAGCTGAAATAATAGGCCTCATTGATTTTCCCGATTTATGAATTTTTGGGAGAGAATATTTTTTGGGGACTTTAGGATTAGAAACTTGTAAACGTCTTCCTAATCCTTTGCTTTAATATTTTTTAAAGCTATTTTTTACTTCGTCAATCATTTTTGGTAACGGATTTTATTTAAAATTGAACAATATAAGTGAAGACGTCTGCAAAGAATATTTAACTCTAACTAGCTTTTGTATAAAACATAATATTTTCCAGTTTAACAATGAGTTATTTGAACAAACTGAAGGCACGGTAATGGGCAATCCATTATCTCCTTTTATTGCAGACCTTTTTATGAGTAGATTTGAGACGGATTTAAAAAATAAAAATAGGTATTTCCCTATAGTTTGGTTTGTTATGTCGACGATATTTTTGCAGTGTTTGACACAAATATATGCAGGGTTGAAGAATTTACTAAAAAACTAAATAGTCAATTTGATTCAGTAAAATTTACCCACGAAATAGAAATCAAATATAAACTTTCTTTTCTAGATGTACCAGTTATTAAAAATAAAAAGAATGGCTCGCTCGAATTCGATGTCTACAGGAAGGAAACTGCCACTATTAGTTATATCCCTAACGACTCACATCATATCTTTGCACAAAAAACGGCTAGTTTAAATTTCCTGGTAAACAGTTTGATAAATTTTCCGTTAAGTAAAAGTAAATTTAATATAGAATTAAAGTACATAAAAAACGTGACGAGATATAACGGTTATTCGGGTGGTTTAGTGGACAAATTGGTTAATAAATACAAAACAAAGAAAATATATCTGAATCTACGACATTTAAAAAAGATAAAATAGAGAAAATTTGTGTGTCCACCTTATGAACCACGTATCACAAAGGGTTTGGAAAGTATCTTTAAGAAATCCGATTTACATTTGACTTTTTCGACGAAAAGTATTTAAAAAAATTGTTAGGTAATACGAAAGACAAAGACAAAGCCACTGAAATGTCAGGTATTTATGAGATAAGTTGCAAAGATTGCAATCTTAAATACGTGTGTCAAACTAAGAGAAACATAGCCACAAGATTTCGTGAACATCTCGCACATTTACTATATGCTACGGTGGACAAATCGTGTGTGGCACAACATATATGGGATAATAATCACCACATTGACAAAGAAAATTTGAAACTTGTCAAAAATGTTAGACATCAAACTATGCTTGATGCCTTTGGAGGTATTTATATATCAAGGTCGATTAAGAAAAAAAATTTCATTGAATCGTGAGGCACCTTTAATTTCGAGCCCTTTATTTTCACTTTGCATTTGATCAGCTAAACACTCATAATTTATCTGGCAGAATAATAAATTATTGTCAATAACTCGGCCGGTCTATACAGATACTAGGCTCTACGTTTGGTTCTCGACTTAAAGATCCCCTTTCGTTTTCTTTGTATCTTTCATAAACCGATCCACAAGAGAGAGCAGCGGAGGCTTTTGCAGTCAGCAATTCTTTAGCCAATATGGTTCAGCAACCTACTTACTTTCCTCGCATTCCAACACACAGCTCAAATCCTTTGGATCTCCTTCTTACTAAAAACCTGAATGCTATAAGATATCAGTCACCGCCCCCCTTGGTCGCTCAGACCACGGCATGGTCACTGCTTCCTGCGCAATGCAACCTGAGGTCACACAGTCATCACACTCACGTATCGTTTGGCACTACAACTCCGCAAACTGGGACGAAATGCGGGATTACATTTCCTCATTTACATGGGCGTCTGTCTGCTTCTCTCATCATGACCCCTCTGATATCTCACAAAACGTTACCGAAATTATCCAAGCTGGCATGGAAATATTTATTCCACGTACACAGAAAACCTCTTCAGCCACTCAAAAGCCCTGGTGCTCTAAATCCTGTGACAAGGCCAGACTTGAAGAGGTCAAAGCTCACAAAACGCTTCTACACAATCCCAGTCAAGAAAACCGTCAAGCATTTAACGACGCAAGAAACCGCTATGTCTGCATTCTTTCTGAGGCCAAAAACTCGTTTAATAACCACCTCAAAAACAAAGTCCTCTAAAGCTCCAACGGCGGCAAACCCTTCTGGACTCTTGCAAAATCTATTGGGAATAATTTCTGCAAGAGCACGTTCCCACCCCTTGTTTCAGGAGATGAAATTGTTTCTACCGCCCTGGGCAATGCTGAACTTTTTGCCTTGTTGTTCGCCGGCAATTCTACTCTCAACCCACCTCCAAATGTTCAACCACCAAAGGTCCCCAACGTCGCGCATAAAATGACGGATATCATTTTGAAAATTAAAAAGGTACGAAAGATGCTCTCTTCTCTTAATACCAGGAAAGCCACTGGCCTTGACAAGCTCCCAGCAATTATTCTCAAAAAAAGCGCACCAGAACTTGCTCCTGTCCTGACTCTATTTCAGACATCTTACAATAGAGGCATATTCCCTAGTAACTGGAAAACTGCTCGAGTATAACCTGTTCCCAAGAAAGGATCCAAAGCGCTTCCTAGAAACTACACTACACTACTCCTTTCAGTCGTCTCTACGGTGATGGAAAAGTATATAAACACCGAATTACTAAAATTTCTTGAAAAACAGTCTAATCCACGACAGGCAGTATGGATTCTGGTAGTGCAGATCAACTGCCGACCTCCTTTCCTTTGTCACCCATTCTTGGAGCAAGTCTATGGAACTACAAGGTGAATCCCAGATTGTCGCTCTAGACACATCCAAAGCATTCAACCAGGTCTGGCACGCAGCGCTGCTTAATAAACTTCCGGCCTATGGCCCACCACCAAAACTCTGTACCTGGACAGCCAATTTCCTCTACAACCGGAGCATTTCTGTTGTCGTGGATGGCCATTCCTCTAAACTGTATCCAATTAATTCAGGAGTTCCTCAAGGTTCAGCTTTAGCCCCTACTTTGTTTCTTCCCCACACCAATGACCTCCTCTATAGCACATCCAACCCAGTTCACAGTTACGCGGACGACAGCACCCTTAACTCAAATATACAATATTCTAAGCCTGCCTCTTTAGCCCAATTAGACGAGGATCGCAGACTCATGGAGGGTTCTGTCTCCGTGGATCTCCAAAAAATATTAGACTGGGGAAGTAGAAATCTTGTACAATTCAACCCCACCAAATTTTTGCTCTCTTTCTTATAAGAGATATACCAGCCCTAGACCCATCACAATGAACAAGCAAGATATTCAAAGAAATGAGTCCTTTTCACTTGTTGGCATTTCTGTGGATCGAAATCTCAATTGGCACCAACATGTCACATCAATTGCATAGAGGCTGCTAAGAAATTAGGTGTCCTCTTCCGGGCTCGCAAATACTTTTCATCAGATAATCTCTATACCTTATATACTTCACAAATAAGGCCAAACCTCGAATACTGCTCCCAGATCTGGGGTGCCGCTGCTGCTTCTACACTCGCTATCCCGGACTCAATTCAGAAGAGAGCTATATGTCTCTTCGGTGACCCCACCCTCCCCCAAAGGCTGCCATCCCTTGCCTACCGACGGGCCGTTGGTGACCTCTCCCTCTTTTATATATATATCTGCACGGGCACTGTTCAGAGGAGCTTTCTTCCATAGTTCCTCCACCTGCTGCACCCAACAGATCTACCAGGGGAACAGACCGAATGCTGCCTTTTACTGTCCAGGTCACCAGACATATAACACCTTGTTATGTCCGCTCTTTTGTCCCGAGGACTTCCAAGCTGTGGATTTCCTTGTCGGCACATGTTTTTCCTTCTCCCCCCAACCTCCAAACCTTCAAGCCCAGAATTAACAAGTTGCATAGTTCCTTCTTGTCGACACCCACGGTACGATAGTATTTAGGCTGTAAGCCCTCGTGGTGTGTTGCTGAAATATATTAAAGTCAATATAAACACTTGTTTATAGGTGGAATAAAAAATCAATATAAATACTTGTTTTTATGTAGAATTTTAGTTGAATTATTTATCCTGTGTTAAAGTTAACATTGTGAGCCAAACACTCGGTTTCTTTTTAAAAAAAGATGAGCGGCTGTTATTCGTCTGTTCGCCAGATGTGCTTGTCGGCGTTCTTTAGGGGATCCAGTATGCACATAGTGAAATTTCTAGATCAAAAAGAACGTATAGCTTACTTAAATATCTCGGTACCTTTCATTTTAAGCCCATTATCCTCAAATTAGATAAAAGCTCATAAATTTGTCAACCAAAAGATTAAAGTAGTCCTTCGACCTCGTCCGTTCATTGTTGACACAATAGGCAAACGATGGGTCGTCGACCACAAATTTTACTTCGGATTAGTTCGTCACCCAGGTGCGATATTAATACACTGTAGCTGTTGATTAAATTTTAGAATTTTTCATCCTCTGATGACGCTGAAGTTGTCAGAGAAACGATCGTAAGGTCTTTAAAATATGTGTTGTGGTGATTTGGGTTCTCCAAGTGTACTTATCAGTGTTCATCACAGGTTCCAGTTTTTACATAGTGAATTATGGCTTCTAAGTCAACGGAACTGAATCTCTATAGAAAGCTAAGTACTAAGACTATATTTTTAGGTGCTGATAAAGCCTTTTTAAAATCATGCAAATAAGTCAGTTTTTCCTAATTTCATTAATTTCAATGTTAAAATTTCTATTAACACAAAAATTGGTAAAAAGTTTTAAACTGTGCTAAAAGAAATGGTTAGAATTGGAAAGGCAATATTTGTACTCAAAACGTAGTAATTTAGAAATACAAGCTTATAGGTTGTTTAAAAAGTTAACATTTAATTTAGATAACGTAGAGTATGATGACTGGTGCAATTTTCAGAGGAATATGTTCGTAGTCATTAACGCTAAGTTAATTAAGAAAATCAATATTCAGAATAAAAAATTAAAGAAACTTGTTAATGATTAGATTAAAATTGAAAAATCAGTTCCTCGGAAAACTGACCTTGTAAAAAATATTTCTTCCATTCGTTTAACAAAAAAGTCTGGGCGCAGTAAGTGCGTTATGGAAGTGAATTTTCTTAAAATGTTTTTAATAGAAACTATGTCTCTTTAATGCAAGCAGGAATCAATTTGATCACCGTTATAACCTGTATAGTAGGAACAATGTACTATGTTTTACCAACATAATTTGTTTGAAAATGTACAAAAATTTTCCGAAAATAAACTTAAAACATTTCCGAGAAAACTCGATTCCTAGCTAACGAGCCTTATGTTAATAGCAAATTGCGTTATTGAATTTTGAAGCGTTTAATGAAAATTCGCTACTAAAACGCACTTACTGCGTCTCGATTTTTTTACAAACACACCATATTTCGATGAAAATGCAAAAATGCACTAAGGAATGTTAAAAAAACGTAGGTATCACCAACGACTGATGGGCCATCCTGTGGTTGTCAATATAATTTTATAAGATTCAGCTCAAAACACCCTATAGGTAACGTATACAATTTTTTCTCGTATCTTGCATAATAACAGTTACATTGAGCTTTACCGTAGAAATGCGTCACACTGTATATATGTAAAAAAAAGTAAACCGGGACATGGATTCTAGGGGGCCTAGTGTGCGCTCTTTTTATAATTCAAAAGCCGCGGTCTCCTCATTAACGAATTTTTTCTACGAAAATTAGCTAAAAAATATAGACCGTTAAACCATCAATTTAACTAAAACTACTTCCAAAGCACCAGAGAAAATGTCTATTTGAAATGAATTTTCTGGAAATATTTTATTAAGATGAAGGGCAATGATGGCTTCAGCTGAAATTTAAGGGTTTGCAGAACCCTGTTTACATAATCCGTATTTCTTTCAGGTTATTTGCCTAAATGTTGCCATTTTTGACGTTTCAAATCGCGACTTTTGAGGAAAACCCCTTTTTTTTAATGCCTCTAACTTTTTTGTCTTTAAACTTACAGACACAAATTTTGGTAACTTGTTCACCCTTTATATATATATATATATATATATATATATATATATATATATATATATATATATATATATATATATATATATATATATATAAATAATTGAAACTGACCCTGGATATGGGCTCTAGGGGGCCTAGTTCGCGCTCATTTGAAGACATTTTTTCTAAATTCAAAAGTCGGGATCTCCTCGTCAGTGAATTTTTTTTAAGAAAATTTACTAAAACAAGTACTTGTGAAGCCACGGAAAAAGTCTACGACTGTATTAAATATGGAACGGTTTCACTAAGTTAGGGCAAGAACAAGCAACCAAATATGCTTCAATTTGAACTAAGTCCTAAAACTTTCATCTCCTCTTTGTCTAATTATTTTTTTATACAAAAACTCGCTAAAAAATTCATCCGAATAACAACAATCTGATTAGATAACGCTAAAGTGAAATGAGACTAAAAAAATTGAAAAAAGTAAAGTTACTAACTAGGATTCGAACTCGTCATGCAGGAGTTAGTTGAGTTTGATTATTTGATGTACAGCGACTTAGGCCACTGCGCTATGCTCTATGTGTGTCTACTAGCAGCTCTTTCCGGTAATACATTGGTTCAATGTTTTAAAATTTACACAAAACCATTTCGATTTACAATAGAATTTTTGCTCATATTATAACGAAATCAAGGAAAATAACGACTTAGACACATATCTAGGAGCTTGTTAGTCATTTCTTGTAGCATTTTTCACTCCCATTCGTACTCAATCAATTTTGTTTTAACTTTCTTTAATCAGATTTAATGAATTAAAAATTAATTTACCTTTTTTTGTCTTTTAATATAGATATCTGAAATTTGGTACGCGGGATACACTTCATGGCAGAAACCAGGTTACTAAATTTGGTTGCCCCTACTTTGTTATTTATGGAGATATAATTTTTTTTCTAAAGAAAACAGAAAATTTCCCGGGAAAACTTGCGCCGATTGTCCTGACTAACAAAGTTATCCAAGCCACTTGCAAAGGGAAGCTACTTGCCAAATTTGATCAAAATCGGATCATTATTGTTTGAGTTATCGGTGTGATACATACATACATACATACATACATACATACATACATACATACATATATATATATATATATATATATATATATATATATATATATATATATATATATATATATATATATATATATATATATATATAAACATATAAAAATTGAAACTGACCCTGGATATGGGTTCTAGGCGGCCTAGTTTGCGGTCATTTGAAGAAATTTTACAAAATTCAAAAGTTGGGATCTCCTCATTGGTGAATTTTTTAAAGAAAATTCACAAAAAATGAGATGTACCTCTTACACAGAGGGTTAAAATTCGGATTGCAGTCACAAAAAGAAGAACTTGTAGATGTCGTTGCTAGTATAGAAAAGGGAATTAAAAAATTACGTGAATCTTCAAAAAACTTTATTCGTGAAGCATGTAAAAAAATCTCTAAAAATCTGAGTCTGTAGAAAACAAAAATTATAATTAAATGAAGATAATTAAACGATTGCGAGAAGAGGATTGTTTTTATATAAAGGCGGATAAAGGCAATAAAGTTGTGATAATGGACAAAGTGATTATAAAGAGTGAGTGAGTAAAAATCCGTTACCAAAAATGATTAACGACGTAAAAAATAGTTTAAAAAAATCAATGAGGCCTATTATTTCGACTATATATTCTCCCACATATAATTTGGCAAAGTGGTTGTCAAACGAGTTTAAAAGCCTACATATGAAACAGAAAAGTTGTTCGGTGGTAAATTCTATTGATAAACTTAAAGATGTTAAATTACTGGGAGGTGAGATTTTGATGTCTTTTGACGTGGCATCATTATTTCCTAGTGTACCCACAAAACCAACACTGGAGTATTTGGAATAATTGTTAAAATTGAACAATATAAGTGAAGCAAAGAATATTCAACTCTAGATAGCCTCTGTATAAAACAAAACATTTTCCAATTTAACGATAAGTTTTTTGAACAAACTAATGGCACGACAATGCGCAATCCATTATCTCCTTTTATTGCAGACCTTTTTATGAGTAGATTTAAGACGGATTTATAAAATAAAAATGGGTATTTCCCTAGAGTTTGGTTTCGTTATGTCGACGATATTTTTGCAGTGTTTGACAAAAATATATGCAAGGTTGAAGAATTTACTGAAAAACTAAATAGTCAATTTGATTCAAATTTACCTACGAAATAGGAATCAACAATAAACTTTCTTTTCTAGATGTACTAGTTATTAAAAATAAAAATAATGGCTCGCTTGAATTCGATATCTACAGGAAGGAAACTGCCACTATTAGTTATATTCCTAACGACTCACATCATACGTTTGCATAAAAAACGGCTAGCTTGAAATTCCTGGTAAACAGATTGATAAATTTTTTGTTAAGTAAAAGTAGATTTAATATAGAATTAAAGTACATAAAAAACGTGGCGAGATATAAGGGTTATTCGGATGGTTTAGTGGATAAATTGGTTAACAAACACAGAACAAAGAAAATGATATCTGAATGTACGACATTTATATAATAGAGAAAAAATATGTGTGACTACCTTATGAACCACGCATCACAAATGGTTTGGAAAGTATTTTTAAGAAAGTCGATTTACATTTGATTTTTTCGACAAAAAGTAATTAAAAAAAATTGTTGGGTAAAACGAAAGACAAAGACAAAGCCACTGAAATATCAGGTATTTATGAGATAAGTTGCAAAGATTGCAATCTTAAATACGTGGGTCCAACCAAGAGAAACATAGCCACCAGATTTCGTGAACATCTCGCACATTTACCATATGGTACGGTGGACAAATCATGTGTGGCACAACATATATGGGATAATAATCACCACATTGACAAAGAAAATTTGAAACAATAATTTATTATTCTGTCAGATAAATTATGAGTGTTTAGCTAGTCAAAGGTAAAGTGAAAATAAAGGGCTTGAAATTGAAGGTGCCGCACGATTCAATGACATTTTGTTCTTAATCGACCTTGATATATAAATAATTTCAAAGGTATCAAGCATAGTTGGATGTCTAACATTTTTGACAAGTTTTAAATTTTCTTTGTCAATGTGGTGATTATTATCCCATATATGTTGTGCCACATATGATTTGTCCACCGTACCATATCGCAAATGTGCGAGATGTTGAGGAAATCTGGTGGCTATGTTTCTCTTGGTTTGACCCACGTATTTAAGGTTGCAACCTTTACAACTTAGCTAATAAATACCCGACATTTTAGTGGCTTTGTCTTTGTCTTTCGTATAACCCAACAAAGTTTTTAAATTACTTTTCGTCAAAAAAGTCAAATGTAAATTCGCTTTCTTAAAAATACTTTCCAAACCCTTTGTGATACGTGGTTCATAAAGTAGACAAACAAATTGTTTTCTCTATTTTATCTTTCTTAAGTGTCGTACATTCAGATATCATTTTCTTTGTTCTGTGTTTGTTAACCAATTTGTCCACTAAACCATCCGAATAACCGTTATATCTCGCCACGTTTTTTATGTACTTTAATT
Source organism: Tillus elongatus (assembly GCA_964006375.1). Classification (NCBI taxonomy): domain Eukaryota; kingdom Metazoa; phylum Arthropoda; class Insecta; order Coleoptera; family Cleridae; genus Tillus; species Tillus elongatus. The sequence goes on from OZ023267.1 coordinate 89,399,350, forward strand.
CATTCAAATCTACTTTTACTTAACGAAAAATTTATCAATCTGTTTATCAGGAAATTTAAACTAGCCGTTTTTTGTGCAAACGTATGATGTGAGGCGTTAGGAATATAACTAATAGTGGCAGTTTCCTTCGTGTAGACATCTCCACAATATGATGGATCTCATCGTTGATCACAGCACACAGTATGGTTTACACATAAACGTTGCCAAGGCCAAGGTGGTTATATTCTCCAGCGTACCAAGATGGACGATCCTTCAAATTAACAACCAGGTTGTGGATTAGGTGCCGTCCGTTAAATACCTTGGAGCCCTCGTCAACGAGAACAGTGACCCTAAAATGGAAATCAGATCAAGGATAGAACAGGCCAGAAGAACATTCATCTCCCTGAAGAACCTTTTCACTAGTAGATACCTAAACCTGCAGCTCCGAATACGTATATTGCGCTGTTATATCTTCCCAGTGTTACTCTATGGCTCCGAGAGCTGGATATTCTGTCAATCAATGGAGAGCCGCATTAACGCCTTTGAGATGTGCTTGTATCGCCGTACACTGCCTATATCCTGGGTAGACAGGATAATCGACGAGGAAGTGCTAAGGAGAATAGGTAAAGGCAAAGAACTGCTGACAACCATCAAAGAACGAAAGCTCCAATACATCGGGCACATTATGAGGGGGAAGCGGTACGAGCTCCTCCGACTCCTCATCGAAGAAAAGATCGAGGGCAAACGATCTGTGGGCAGACGGCAAACTCATGGCTGAAAGATCTGCGTCGATGGTTCGGACGGACATCTGTGGAGATTTTCAGAGGTGCGGTATCACGCACCATTATAGCCAGTTGGATCGCCAACCTTCGTAGGGAGACGGGGTCCTAAGAAGAAGAAGACATCCAATTCAAGCGAGCCATTATTTTTATTTTTAATGACTAGTACATCTAGAAAAGAAAGTTTATTGTTGATTTCTATTTCGTGGGTAAATTTTATTGAATCGAATTGACTATTTAGTTTTTCAGTAAATTCTTCAATCTTGCATATATTTGTGCCAAACACTGCAAAAATATCGTCGACATAACGAAACCAAACTCTAGGGAAATACCCATTTTTATGTTTTAAATCCGTCTAAAATCTACTCATAAAAAAGGCTGCAATAAAAGGAGATAATGGATTGCCCATTGCCGTGCCTTCAGTTTGTTCAAAAAACTCATTGCTAAATTGGAAAATATTTTGTTTTTACAAAGGCTAGTTAGAGTTGAATATTCTTCACAATTGAACAGGTTCCAGTTTTCAAATAATGTCTATTTACTGAAATTATGGCGTCTTACTATGTGAGACCTAGAACCTGTGATGAGCACTAATAAGTACACTTGGAGAACACCCAAATCACCACAACACATATTTCAGAGACCTTACGATCGTTTCGTTGACAAAGTCAACATCTTCAGAGGAAGAATTTCTTATTATGGCGTCTTATCCAAAATTTTGTTTAATCGTCTATTACACAGGAAAGTTATTGCAGGTAAGATATTCATATCCGTTACTCACCGTTCGTTAAAAAGACTGAGAAGGTCTAGACGATATATATATATATATATATATATATATATATATATATATATATATATATATATATATATATATATATATATATATATATATATATATAATGTATACAGCATCTCCGCATTTCCATTGGAAAAGGTTGCACCAGGGATTTTGTGAGAACTGCTGAAAATTTCGAAAAATCCTAAAACACGATGACCTTTGGAGGACACTTTTTTTAACCCTCACACAATTGATAGCGTTTAACCTCTAGCGAGGGTGATTTTCATTACCTCAATTTGCATATGGAAGGTAGGTTGAATGGCACTATTTTGTAGAGCTTTTTTGATTCTATATTTAGAGCTGCAATTTGAAACTCTCCCGACTAGTTTTTTAGATAACTGCTTCCAAAAGTTAAAAATAAAACGTCTGAAATAATAGTATCCCTATCAATTCATTGATTGTTGTTGCCCTTACTTGGTGAAACTTGTCCATACTGCATACAGACTTTGAGAATACTTCTCTGGCTTCACTGTTGGTTTTTGTAGGTGAAGGACGTAGCCAGCGCGTGAGCTAACTGGAGCAAGTGGCCCTTCGAATTCTGGAAGTTCTAGGATGTTCTTCAATGCTTCTGTGACTATAGTTTTGCTGCTTGACAGCATTTTCAGACATATTAAAATTGAATTAGTACGAAATCATGACAACTACAAATAAATATCTGTTGCTATGTTATGAAAGCTGGAGTTTATAAATTAGCTTGTACACATTGTAACGCAATCTACATAGGTCATACTTCTGGAAATTTTAACACCCGATACAAAGAACATATTTCTGCATTTAGAAATAACCACGCTGACAAATCTACATTTGCAAAACATATTATTGATACCAAACGTAGACACAGAGAAAATAACCGCATACAACCACTACATTTTTATAATGACAAACGTAAACTAGACTTTTTTGAAGCTTTAGAATTCAAAAAGCACACACACGACAACCAATAAGTCACCTGTTTCTAAAATAGAGGGATGCATTGTTTTCAATTTGGCAAATGTTATTGCATTAACTAAAGTCTCCACAATATTTTTAATTCCCGTTATTTCGGTAATTAACTGAACAAAGAGTATTTGAGCTATGATTAATATGTCCATGTAATCCTGTCTTAAGTCTTCAGCTTCAAAATTTTTTGTTAGAAATTCCATACGGTCTACTATCTTTTTTTGATTGTTAGTCAAAATGTAAACTGTTTGATTAAATTTTGTAATAGCAGTTTCAGTTAGTGACATTTGATTTTTTTGAATTATTTCTAATTTATTTTGGTTACTAGTTAGCTTCAAAATTGTTGAGTCACAACGTTTAAATCATTATCATCTAAATTTCCTGTAATAGACTTAATTACTGTTCCGAGTCCGTTTATCAAACCTCTCTTTTTTCGATTTAAACTTGATGGTATAATTTGTAAGAAAATTTTGTTAGTTTCACTTATTTCATGGAATAACACGTTTTGATAATTTCGTAATTTTTCATTATATGATGCGTTATAACGGGAGTTTTATATAGAGATGTTCAGGTGATAGGATGTGTTTTGTAAAAAGTTAAAGTTTTGTAAAAGTGGTTGTGGTTCAATCATTCTAATCAATGCCCATTTATCGATTGCGTTTTGCATAGTCCCTATTTTTAGGGGTAGCAGTCCAGGGTTGTCATTCAGTCTGTTAAACTCTACCTGTCCAAAGACATGGGTGAGGAAGAGGATTGTCCTGTAACATTAGGTCGTTTTAGAATTCGTAGGTGTCGTTTAGCTATTTGTTTATTCTTTCTAATTAGTGCAACATTTTTATCGGTAACCTTTATCAATTCAAAGGGATCTTCGAATTTTGCATTATTTTTATTTCCGTTATCTACCTTAGTATAGGCATGTGTTTCATTATTAAATAAGGCGGTATGGTCTTTGGAATGTCTGCCGGACACAACTTTTAATTATTTTTTTTCTAAATGCTCTTTAATCTTTTCGTACATTAAATTTAGTTTATTTTTATGCTGTAATAGGTACTCTTGCAAGATGTTTTATTCACCGTTTATACCATACACATCTTTACTAGAAGTAGGCCTAAGACAATATCAAACGGGGTAAAATTTGTGTCTGAATGAATGGTATGATTGTATGCCATAATCGCATAACACATAATTTTTGTTATCGGGTCTTTTGGATAAATTTGAAGTAATACGCGTATGTGTTCTAATAAAGTTGAATGCAAGCGTTATATGAGACCGTTAGAATTTAGATTTCTTAAGGTGGTGAAATGAACTTTTATCTTGTGTAAATTAAATAATTGTTTCACAGTTTCTGAGCATAGCTCTGAACCATTGCCACTTACTATTTGCTCGGGTGTTCCGTAGTAAAAAAAAATGCTGAATTAAAGTATTACAGGTTTCGATCGGATTTTTACTACTAATAGCTACTGCTTGTCCTAATTTGGAAAATGAATCAATTAAAGTTAAATAAATTTGATTTTCAATTATAAAAGTATCTATATGTAAAATTTGGAAAGGTTTACTTGGAGTTTCTGTAAGCATTAAAGGTATATTTGGTGAGTTACGGTCATATTTTGCTCTTTTACATATTTCACAATTATTTATAAACACAGTAACTTTTTCTTTCATGTGTAAAAAATAATATTTATTAGCTATTTCTTTAAGTGTCTCATTAATACCACGATGATTAGTTTTGGAGGTGTGATAATTTTGTATTACTTCTTGAATATCAGCTGTGTCGGCCAAAGGAATTCTACGTTTCGGACAGCTTATTATTTCAGGGCCATTATCATGAAATAGTTCATTGTAAATATTACTAAAGTCCTTATATAATTGATCGGTTTCAAAATTAAAATAATAACGTTTATTGGAAACGGTATAATCTCGTAAAAATTTAACAATATGGTCTCCATTATTTTGTCGAGGAATTTGCACTAAGTATTTAGTTTGATTATGAATTTTTACCTGTTTTACTGGTCTAGGGTTATAATTTGCTGGGGAAATATAATATTCATTCGGTTGTTTTTCAATGGGATTTTGAGATATTTTTATACCTCTTTTCGGTTCAACATTTACTTGAGAATGATCACTTTCGTCCGAGTTTTCAGTTGGTTTTTGTGCGAGTAAATTACGTTTTAGTTCATTTAAAGGGATATATTCTGAATTTGAGCTACTAGGAATTTCGATTGGGATAAAGGGCATTTCAGGTAGCGTCATAGGTGGTATATATTCGTTTGTCGACTGTGGTAGTAGCATGCTTAAAGGAGGTGTATTTAGTTCACGGTCAAGGTCCTGTAAACGTCTCTCATTACTGTCTACATTATTAAACGTAAATGAAATCTCATCATCTAGGGCGTTTATCTGTATGCGAGATAATGCGTCAGCATTCGTATTGTATTTGCCTTTTTTATATATAATTTCATAGTAGTACTCTTCCAATTTTAATCGCCACCTAGTTAATTTTGAATTTGGTTCTTTTAATTTCATTAAGCAAACTAATGGTCTATGATCGGTGTAAATGTGTGTAAAAAATTTACGTCAGTATAAATATGGCCTAATATATTTAGTCGCCCAAACTATAGCTAAAAGCTCTTTTTCTATAGTCCAATATTTTTGTTCACTATTATTTAGGGTGCGAGATGCATAACTTATTGGTTTATCACTACCTAAAGGTCCTTGCGATAACACTGCCCCTAAAGCTACATTTGAAGCATCTGTCGTCAAAATAAAAGGTTGTGTAAAGTCGGGATATTGTAAAATAGGATCATTTATCAAAATGTTTTTGCAAGTTTCAAAAGACTCAAGGAAATCTTTGTCATGACTTATATTGGCATTTTTCTTGAGGCATTTACTTAGTGGTTTAGTTAATTTTCCGAAATCGCGTATAAATTTTCGATAATACCCGACAAGACCTAGAAAGCCTTTGATTTGTTTACGGGTCTTGGGAAGTGGATACTGTTTTATGGCCTTAATCTTATCTTATCTTATGCCCAAGATACATTACTTCCTTCCTTACAATTTCGCTTTTATCGTGCTGAATTTTTAGGTTGGCCTGTCTTAATCTTTCAAATACATCTTTTAGTCTTTCACTATGTTCCCGAAGGGAAGTTGAAAATACTATGATATCATCTAAATAGGAAAAACATTTTTCATTTTGTATACCCCTAAGAATATTTTGCATTAGCGCTCGAAACATGGTGGCCCATTGATTACCCCAAAAGGGAGCATCAAATATTCAAAATGGCCGTCCTGCGTACTGAAGGCAGTTTTTTCAATATCTTCTGGTGCCATGTCAATTTGATGGTAACCAGAAGCTAAGTCAAGAGTGGTATAATATTGGCTTCGTCCAAGTTTGTCTAAGATGTCGGAAATATTAGAAAGAGGATATTTGTCCGGGATAGTTTTGGCATTTAATTTACGATAATCTATACCCTTCCGAAAGTTCTGTTTACCACTGCTGTCCTTTTTTTTTGGAATCACGAATACAGGGCTGGGCCATGAGGAACAAGATGGTCGAATTATACCTTGTTTTAGTAAGCCGTCTATTTGTCGTTTAACTTCTTGTTGTTGAACATGGGGTAAGCGATACGGTCTTACACAAACTGGATCTGTGTCAGATAATGCAATATGATGTTTTATTTGATGTGAAAATGTGAGAGGGACTCCTTCACAATAAAATATATTTTTATATTCCCTACATAAAGCTTCAATTGCTGTTTTCTCTTCAATATTTAAATGATCAAGTCTAAGTTTTTCTAAATTGTGATTTTGTAAATATTCTAATTCTATCCCTGAGAAATCTACGTCCATGTGTTCGTCAAAGTGTTCAGTGCAATTTAATTCTGTTTCCGTAATTGGGTCAAGTTTCAATGGCGAGTTTAATATTACTTGTACAAGTTTGTCTGTAGTGTTCAGGACACTCACATATGAGAAACCCTGATCTACCTTAACTAATGACTCTGGTATTTCTACTTCAGGTCGTAATGTTAATTTCGATAAAACGCCAGTATTTGTGGAGCAAGGAACTGTAATTTTAATAATTTTCTCTGTTCTTGCTTCTATTTAAATTTTAAAATTTTGATACGTTCTTTTATAAGTATTCTGTTGTTCAGACGGCAAATAAAGTGCAATTATTGCTTTATCTGTAACTAATTGTTTTTTTTTAAATCTAGTCGGGCTCCTAATCTTTGTAATAAGTCAGAGCCAATCAGACCATGATATTGGTTACTAATATTAAAAATGTAAAATTTATATTTTGATTTTCCTGTGTTGAACATTAATGGTAAGGGAATTTTTGCAATTTCGTTATGTGTACTTGTCTGATGGACCGATTTGATTTGAAAATATTCATTTTCTATAAAATTTTTGTAATAAGTATAAGCTAAAGATGGGCACAATAAAGATTTCGTACTACCACTATCCAACATGAATTATAAATTTATACCAGGCACGATTACGTAGGGTAGTTTTGGGCAATTATCTAAATTAACCTGTATTATGTGTTCTGATCTAAATTCAGGCTCGAATGAAAATTTTGTTCATTTTCAGTATAATAGTTATCATTAATATTAACTCTAGGTTTTGAATAATTTTCAGGGTAAGGTTCTGAAAAGTTATCAGGTTTACAATATTCAAAGTTTGCTTCATTATTTTCATAATTTCCTTGAATAAAATTTGTGTCGTTATAATCGTTGTTTTTGTATGGGTCTGTTAGATTGTACTTCGTGATGATAAAGTTCCTCACTCGTATATCGTTTGTTTTGTGTATTAGGTATGGTATTTGACGGTCTATGATTTCTGGTGGAAGTTTCCATAGGAATAGGCTTATAAGTCGGAACAAAATTACGGTTGGGTCGGAAAAAATTTCTATTAGAATTTCTTGCGAAATTTTGTGAAACAGGTTGATAATTGGGTCTCTGTTGTTGAATGTTTTGTTTTCTCTCAAAAGGATTTAGTTGTGGAAAATTATTTCTCAAAAATTGTGAATTAGATGGTCTTTGATTAAATGGTTGATTACTAGAAAATGGTTTATGAAAATTACCTAGATTTTGAGAAGTAACACAATTTTCATGTTTATTTTGAAAATTGTTACTATTACTGATTTTATTAGGTGTGCTAGTATGCATATATTTCATTTGTTTTTCGCCATACTGGAAATTTTCTTCCTCTACTATTAATGCCATAGCTTGCTCCAAATGTATCGGTTTTTGTAATCTAATTGCAAGTCCTAATTGTCCGTGCAGTCCATGTAAAAAGGTCTGCAAGGCCATTTTGTCATAAATTTTATTTTTTACTAAACGAATAATGTTATCATCTATAGCTAATCTTAATTTACTTTGTAGCAAACTTCTAGCATCTTGTATTCGCATACCAAATTGATATGGCGTTTCATTTTGATTAGGTTTATTTAAATTTTGTGTATCAACAAAAGATGATAAGAAATTTTCACAAGCTCCAATAAATAATGACAAAGAGGCTTGATCCCCGTCATAACTGGAAATTGCATTAATATGATAAGATTCAATTTTGATTTGTGCAGCAACGTTTTGTCCAGTCTTTTTACCGATTTTTTTTTAATTCGCTAATAAGGAGATCTGTGTTTATATATATATATATATATATATATATATATATATATATATATATATATATATATATATATATATATATATATATATATATATATATATATATATATTTATGTATATATATATATACTTATATATATATATATATTATATATATATATATATATATAATATATATATATATATATTTATGTATATATATATATATATATACATATATATATATATATATATATATATATATATATATATATATATATATATATATATATATATCCGACCGATAACTCAAAAAATAATGGACCGATCTTGATCAAATTTGGTGAGTACCTTTTTGCAAGTGGCTTGGATAAGTTCGTTAGCCAGCAAAATCGGAAAAGGTTTTCCCGAAAAATTTTGTGTTTTCTCTCTAAAAAAATTAATATCTCCGTAAATAACAAAGTAAGGGCAACCAAATTTGGTAGGCGTTTTTGTACTATAAAGTGTGAACTCTGTACCAAAATTTAGGTCTCTAACTTTAAAGACAACGAGGTTATGGGCAGTTAAACAAACAAATTTTGGAGTTTTCCTCAAAACGTCAAACTCGCAATTTTAAACGTCAAAATTGGCAATGTTTAGGCAAAGAATGTGAAACAAATACCGATTGTGAAAAGAAGATGTTGCAAGAAGAGTGTTCTGCAAACCCTTAAGTTTCAGATTGAACCGTCATTGCCCTTCATTTTACTAAAATATTTACAAAATAACCATTTCAAATAGACCCTTTCTTTGATGCTTTGGCTGTCAGTTTAGTTAATTTGGTGCCTTTTTAGATATTTATCTGCAGGTTTAGTGAAGTTTATGGTTTAACGGTCTATTATTATTTTTAGCCAGTTTTCGTAGAAGAAATTTGTTAATGCATTTTTGCAAATCTGGTCGCAGGAAGTGCGTTTTGGTTGCGAATTTTCGGTAAATTTGCAGATTAGCTCCGAACGCTTTTCAAAAAACTGTTTTCAGAAACCTGCCTAGAACCCCCCCCCCCCCCCCCCTGAATCCACAAAACCCAAGAACATTTTCTTGTTCACACCATCGAAGGAAGTTACGGGACCAGGAGTGAGTAGGGGTGTATATTTTTTTAGCTAATTTTTGGAGAACAAATTCGTTAATGCATTTTTCCATTTTTTGTCGAAATATGATGAGTTTGTAAGAAAAAAATCTGGACGCAGTAAGTGCGTTTTGGTAGCGAATTTTCGGTAAATTTACAGTTTAGCTCCCGAATGCTTTTCAAAAAACTGTCTTCAGAAACATGCCTAGTGCCCCCCTGATTCCACAAACCCCAAAAAAAATTTCTTGTTCACACCCCCCAAGGAAGTTACGGGACCAGGAGTTAGTAGGGGTGGATAATTTTTTTTTAGCTAAATTTCGTAGAAAAAATTCGTTAATCATTTCTGCATTTTTTGTCGAAATATGATGAGTTTGTAAGAAAAAAAAACTGGAGGCAGTAAGTGCGTTTTGGTAGCGAATTTTCGGTAAATTTGCAGTTTAGTTCCCGAACGTTTTTCAAAAAACTGTTTTCAGAAACCTGCCTAGACCCCCCCCGGATTCGCAAACCCCAAGAAACATTTCTTGTTCACACCCCCCAAGGAAGTTACGGGACCAGGAGTGAGTAGGGGTGCTGAGCGGGGTAGGTAGTAAAAAGGAAATATGAGCAGAAAACTCGAATAAAGCGGGCTTGAAAGCTCTCTTTTTCACATCTCGAAGCCATATCCCCCTTAAACCCTGCCTGCCCCGCACAGCACTCCTATTCACTCCCAGTCCCATAAGTTCCTTGGGGGGTGTGAACAAGAAATTTATCTTGTGGTTTATGCATACAGGTGGTGTCTTAGTAATGTTTCTGAAAACAATTTGTTGAAAAGCGTTTGGGAGCTAATCTGCACATTTACCGAATTTTCATTAAATCCTTCAAATTTCAATAACTCAATTTGCTATTAACGTAAGCTTTGTTGGTTAGAAAACCAACATTTAAGTTTATTTTCGGAATTTTTTATAATATTTTCAAACCATAAGTAATTTTGGTAAAATATAGTACATTGTTCCTTCCACATAGGCTATACCGGTAATCAGATTGATGCCTGCTCGCATTTGCTATTAAAAACATTTTTATGGAAATTCACTTCCATAACACATTTGTTGCATCTAGACTTTTGAAAAATGTTTATATATTTTCAAACAATAAATTTATTTCGATGAATATGGTACATTGTTTTTACTATATAGGCAACCAAGTTTGATGCCCACTTTCATCAAAGAAAGACATTTGCTATTAAAAATATTTTAAAGAAAATTCGCTACCATAACGCACTTGCTGCGTCCAGAGATTTTAATATTTGTATTTTCTAACGTAAAATTATTTTCTAAATTTAACACAAATTTGGCTGGTTTAATAATATTTTGTCTAGAAATGCTATTAAACGTTTTATCTGTCAGACATACACAATTATATAATTTATGGGATAAATTTATAAAGGGCTTCCTTTTGTGGCTGTGTTGTCTTCTGCTAGTGGTGGCTTCTGATGTTGATGGCTTCTGCTGTTGAGGTTGGCGATGATGTCCTTCCTCGTTGACGATGTTTGTCACTTTAAATTTTCTAGGTTGCAGGTTTTTAACCATAAAATTCGACGTGTATTTTTGAGAATTTTGTCAAAATTACACTTAAACCTATACTAACGACTGCGCCAGTTTGGATAATGCCCTTTTGGCACTTCAAAACAAAACAAAAACTTTATTTAGAAATTACAAGTTTAATTATAATTCTAAAACAAAGGAGAAATACACGATGTTTAATGTTGAAACACTCGTAATATATTCTAACATAATATTGTATCTTACTTGTATATATAAATTCTAATATGCTTAGCTAAAATTATAAAGTAAAACAACTTAAACTAAATAATTATGTTCACTATAATTAATCAGCAGTTTTATACAGCATTATACAGGGTGCTGTAACTCGCGAACCCATATCCGGCGTCACTTAAATTTTTATATAAATTTATATATATATATATATATATATATATATATATATATATATATATATATATATATATATATGGTGTGGGATTTTGACCCTCGACATCATTGGGAACTTGGAACCGTAAAAGATACAAAGTTGGTTAAATGAGATAAAAGTTGCACAATTACAAGGGTAACTCCGCGGTACTTACAGATTTCAAAAAAGTTTCATAGCTTCCTAGATATAAGCGACATACCAAAAACTTTCATTTTTTTTTTCTTCATATCTAACACTATGCTGCCTATCAGCTTAAGGAGATACCCAACAAACGCATTTCAGACAAAACTAAAAAATGAACTCTGTTTAGTCAACAAGAAAAGAAATATCTTTTATATAAAAGCCCGCAACCACGAAAAATGTATGGCCACCTGAAAAATCATAAGCCAAATATACCGGTGAGGCCAGTAGTTAGCTATGTTAATACACCTAATCATAAGATAGGGAGCAAACTGGTTTCACTTATTAGAGAATACAATTACTTTCCAAAATATTCAGTTAAGAATTCTTATGAACTTACACCAAAATTAAATAACTTAATTATTCCCACAAATAGTAAATTAGTCTCGTTTGATGTTTGTAGCATGTATTCTAAGATACCCCCTAGGGAATGTTTACCTCTATTAGAAAACGTTTTAATAGAAAAGAACGTAACTGTCATAAAAATACAAGAAATAATGAATCTTTTTAACGAATGTATAAAACAAATCTATTTTAAATTTAATAATAAAATTTATTTGCAAAATGGAGGTCTATCTATGGGTAGTCCGTTGTCACGTTTATTAGCAAACATATTTATGGAAAACCAAATTTTAACATCAGAACGTTCGAATAATATTGTCTTTTGGTACAGATACGTAGATGATATTTTAGCATGTTTTCAAGGTAGTCATACAGAATTAAATGAATTTTATTAATAACTTTCACACAAATATTAAGTTTACTTTAGAAGAAGCTAACAGTTGTATAAATTTTTGAGACTTAACAATTAGAAAGTTAGAAAATAATTCATTTGATTTTTCAATATATAGGAAACCAACTTACACTGACACAACCATACCATACGATTCATGTCACCCCTTTTCACAAAAGCTGTCAGCCTACCATTCTATGATACATCGTGCATTTTCAATACCTGTGTCACAAAACAATTTTGAAAAAGAAATTTCAATAATTAAGCAAACAGCATTTAATAATGGCTACTCTGTTAAAATAATAGATAAAATGATAGAGAGAAAAGAATACAAATTAGCGATTAATTTAATTTATCCAAATATTAGAGACAAAGAAGACAACAGATACGTTTTGATAACATATTTTGGAACCATTTCAGAAAATATTTCAAAAATTTTAAATACCTGTACAAATACAAAGGTAGCTTTTAAATCTTACAACACGACACGTGATTTACTATTTAACTCGAAAGAAAAATTGTTTCCTGACAAAAGCTGGAGTTAATAAATTAGCTTGTACACATTGTAACGCAATCTACATAGGTTAAACCTTTAGAAATTTTAACACCCTATACAAAGAACATATTTCTGCAGTTATAAATAACCACGCTGACAAATCTACATTTGCAAAACATATTATTGATACCGAAAATAGACCTACAGTAAATAACCGCATACAACCACAACATTTTTATAATGACAAACGTAAACTAGACTTTTTTGAAGCTTTAGAAGTCAAAAAGCACACACAAGACAATAACTACCTTGTTTTAAACGAGCAAACTGATTTAATGAATTCCCCTTTCTTGGATATTCTTCTTTCTAATTAAATAAGTCAAAGAAAATAAATTTAACTATTCTTTCAAAAAAGTGAGTTGATGTATGTCGATATTTTCGTTGTATAGATACTGCTTTTATACTGTTATTGTTTAGTTATTTTATTGTTGTAACTGTTATCATAGTTATTATAGGCTAGTTCAATTTTTATGTTAAATATTGACATACATCACATAGACATTTTGAAAGCCTCATCTGTCATCTGTGTTTCATTTTATTTTCAATTTGATAATTTTTTTTTAATCAAAACATCATATCATAACATAGCAGCAGATCTTTATTTGTAGTTGTCATCATTTCGTACTAATTCAATTTTTATCTGTCTGGGAATGCTGTCAAGCAGCGAAACTATAGTCACAGAAACGTTGAAGAACATCCTAGAGCATCCAGAATTCGTAAGGGCCACTTGCTCCAGTTAGCTTACGCGCTGGCTACGTTCTTCACCTACAAAAACGAAAACCAACAGTGAAGCCAGAGAAATAGTCTCCAAGTCTGTATGTAATATATTATATAGTTGATTTATTCGGTACCTGTTTGTTGTCGACTTCTGCTCCTGGTAAATTTGATTTATATTACCGTACGTCTGCTGCTGGTTGTGATTTCTTCTATTTAAGCATCTATGGACTTGCCTGTTAAAGTGTTGCACACGTTTTTCACTATTTATTAACAGAATTTAGATAAAATTCAACAATATTATTCGGAGCTTTTATATAACGCCATCTCCCTTTAAGATCAACCAAAAAACCTTCTAGAACATTCCATACAAAACGGAAATCGTCTCAGATTAGGTCCTGTTTTTCAAGCCATGGCAAACTACCTTGGAATCTTCATTTCATTCCTCATCTGGTTTTTCCAAGTTACCCATTGTCAAGTGAGGAAATTATTCATTGTTCTTCAAACTAACAGGTAGGTGAAATTTAATGCCCGCCAAGTTCAAATCCTGCACTTATCGTCAATTACAAACCGAAAATACCTATATCTAAATATGACATTTGAAATAACCTATAAATACTTAAATGTAAACAAAACTTTGTTACCTATCTAAAAACACTTTTAAACGTTGTTTCTTGCATTTGGAAGTCTGTTTAAAATATAAAAACCACTGTTCTCATTATTAATCGTTCATTTCACTTCTTATAACTATACAGAGTGTTTTTTTAATACATTGGTCTTCTTTTAAAATTCTAAGTAAAAATTCTTTGACAATATAATTTGTTTACCTGTTTTTAAGTATCAGGCAATACATACATAATTAAGTATGTATTTTATTTCTCTATATTAATAGTGCACCATATTATATGGGTTACATTTTAATTTCCAGCAATGATCTAAACGAAACATTTATTTTCAGCGTATGGATATTTCATGCAGTATCAAATTTAATAACAAAGAATATGCCTTGCAACAGTGTTTATTATTTATGATTTTTATGTGTATAGTGGGGTGTATTGGACAATTTGTATTGAAATGGTTTTTGATATTTAATGACAGAAAGTACAATTTACAAAAAGAATACATTCATATCTCCTGCAAACTGTGAGTATTATTTGAAATATTTTCCCACTTCAATATATATATATATATATATATATATATATATATATATATATATATAATATATATATATATATATATATATATATATATATATATATATATATATATATAAATATATATATATATATATATATATATATATATATATATATATATATATATATATATATATATATATATATCCGAGGGATAACTCAAAAAAATACTAAACTGATTTCAATCAAACTTGGCAAAAATCTTCTTTGGACGAAAACTGAGGTCAAATTCGTTATCAGCCTTTATGCTCAAGTTTTTCCGGTGGAAAATCGGGGAAGGCTCTTTGAAAACGCTATATTTTTGTAACTATCAGAGTAACTGGAATGAGACCTTGTATGTGGCAAGAAATATTGCAAATAAACCTATGTTGTAAATTTTAAGTAATTTGGTACACAATATTTAGTTTTCTCCAAATTAAAAATAAAATGCCAAAGACATGCGTTGAGACGACTTAGTGGTTAAAGTCGTGACCTGACCTGACCTGACCTTACCTGACCTGACAGACAGACCAGTTAACTGCCACGCGTAGATTCAATCAATTATTAAAAGACAGTACGTTTGTAGCTTTATGAACGGCCTCAAATACAGTTTTAGCGCAGCATAGATATATTGTGCTGTCGCATAATATAGTAGAAATGTAAACAAAATCAAGCCAAGTCTCTATAAAAATCATTCTAAAATAGTTTCTTTTATCTTTAAACCTAAACATACGACGTCGTATAAGACCGAAACGGCCGTGGGATGTCTTTCAATGGTAACTCAACTAATTATGTAATTAATTGTCACGTATACTTTCAATATAATATCCCGGGCATGATCGGGCCGATCTAATGTATCATGTAAACAAAACGTTAGTTGACGTATGCCTAGATGGCTGAGAGGCGTCGCGCTTGCATCATAAGCAGAAGGTTACGCGAGATAAATAGACCACCTACAATAAGCTATTATTACAACAAAGTAGCATTCCCAGAGCCAGATAGCCGAGTCATCAGAATCATATAGGACACCTTCAAGTCAGCAAGATAGAAGACACCTTGGGAACGACGCAATATAGTGAATCTCACACGTGGGAAACTGTGCCATCTGAACTAAAAGTCACCTCGGGAGATCAATAGTACTACGCCCTAGGTGACATGTTATAAGTAGACAACTCGCTTTCAGCGAGGCGTTCATTCTTGTTTCGTGTTTTGACTGCACTTCGTGTGCTCAAGTTAATTATATCACACTTATGTTGATATTCGTTTTTGTCATTATTTTTATCTATGTAATTTTATATTGAGTATTAATTGTGTTAATCAGTAAATAAATTGTTAAAAAAATTCAAACGTCTTAACCGTAAAGTTAGGTGGCGCAGTCGTTTGTATCGATTAGACAGTCAAAAGAATATTGATTTTTAAGCGTGTCGATGCCTAATAACCGATTCGAGCCAAGCAGAACCAAGTAGAACTAAAAGCAGTAGCCAAGCAGCCAAATGGTAGTAGAAGTCGTATTAATGTAAGTTGTTTGCTACTATTCCATTGTTCCATTTTTGCTGCATTTTGTTTGTTATATATGTTTATATTGTTATTGTTTGTCTGATTCAGACGACGAATCACAAAATTTAGTAAATATCGAATATAGACTTAGATCAATAAGTATTAGTGATAATATCGAAATAATAAATCCTGTAAGTGAAACTAATTCTATTGGTAACATGGCAGACCAATTTACAGAATTCCTCCTTAAGCAATTCCAGAATTCGACGGTCAACCGGCTAATGTAGGTAATTTTCTTAAATTATGTCATCTGGTTATGCACTAATTTGATACGGCTAACGAAAACCCTTATATGAGTCATTTCCTATTAAATCATATACAAACTAAGCTAACGGGATGACGACATCTTATAATAAAGACTAAGATAACAAGCCCGTGACTAGACTTGAGAAATGCAGTTGTACAAAATTTCACAGACCAGCGGGACGATACCAGCCTTCTTGCTGAAATGCTGACAATCAAACAAAGAAGCGGTGAAGAGGCATTGAAATTTTCAAGATGCAGGCATATAGAACAATTGCTTATCTCTAACTTGATTGCAAACCAGAATGACGAGTCAGTACGGGCACTTGAAATGACAATTTACCAAAACCAAACGCTAAAAGCATTTTTAGGTGGATTAAGGAATACAATGGGGATGGTCCTTCGGTCCACGAACCCCCAAAGTATAGAACAGACTTTGAAATTCGTATTTTCAGAAGAAAATTTCGATTATGGGGATAAAACAATCCACAAATCACATTTCAATAACAATAGACAAGACGTACAAAACAGACCACATTTTCAGAGATAAAATAACCCACCTTTTAATAATGTCCAGTTTCAAGGACCGTTCCAACCCAATCACAGATCATTTCAACAACAAAGTAATACTCAAAATAATCAACAAAACTTTCCAACTCAGACAAAATCTACAATTTACACCTAGACAGAATTTTTAACAAAATTTCTCTAATCAAGTATTGACATCCAAATGAATTCACCTGTGCCAGTACTACCAGATTTTTCTAAAAAGTTTATGTTAACAACCGACGCTTGAAATGTAGATATAGCTGGAATATTGAGCCAGGGTGAACCAAATTTGGACCAACCAATAGCTTATGCCAGTCGTACCTTGAACGAAACGTAATCGAGGTACAGCACTATCGAAAAAGAGTTATTAGCCATCGTATGGGCACAAATTATTTCAGATCATATTTATACAGACAAAAATTGACTATCTATACAGACCATAAACCATTAAAGTGGTTATTCTCATTAAAACAACCAAATTCAAAATTACTCCCTTGGAGATTAAAATTAGAAGAATACGAGTTGTGTGTAAGAAAGGAAAATTAAATTGCGCAGCAGATACACTCTCCAGGGTAAAAATAAATCCACTCAATATAGATAACCAATCAATGATCAACAACGTAGACAACGAAGAAGAAATCATAAATACAGACGATGATGATACATCAAACTGAAATGCCGACTCATACTCAGCACCCGGTATACATATACTGGAAGAAGAAAGCATTAATAGCATAACCAATCAGATATTTTTCAAACATTCGGACACACCATAGATATTATCAATCAAAAAAGACAAACGGAACTTTATTTACGCTAACATCAATTTAAATGAAACCAACCAGATAAAAAAAATCATAAAGGAATACTGTTTGCCCGAAACAAAATATTATTGTGTTTTTATAAACAAGGTCGGCAATCAATCAAAATTTTAACAATGTAGACCACCCAAATTTTACAGATGTTTAGAGACTATGGAAGAAATTAGCGACGACGATTTAACTGAGAAAATTATGCAATATTATGAGGGCAAAAGCAACCATCGGGGAGCGGGAGAAACACACCTGAGAATGGAAAAGAATTACTGCTATTCAAATATAAAGAAACATATCGAAGAATACGTACACAATTGCGAATTATGCAAAACGTGTAAATACCACAGGAACCCAGTACAAATCTCACTAGAACACCCCCAATTCATCAAAACCTTTAGAAATACTACTATCACACTCCAAATTGAGCAAGTAATATTCTTAACGATAATAGACCCATTCCGTAAATTTGGCCAAGCGTTTCCTATCAAAAGTAAAAGTGCAACCGAGACTGCAAAAAATTAAATTAAGTATTTCTCACAGTATGGAGCGTGTAAAACCCTAATTGCGGATCCAGGTACAGAGTTCTCAAATTTAGTGGTAAAAGAGCTACTTGTGGCTTATCAAATAGATTTACAAACAACACCTCAAAACCCTATGTCAAACGGACCTATTGAACGATTTTACAGCACGATAATCGAACACTATCGTTTATTTAAAGCCAAATTTAAAGACATGAAACCAGTCGACTTAATACCATACTGTATATTTGCTTATAACTCGACTATCCATTCACAGATACTAAAACCACCTTTCGACTTAATATTTGGATACCGGAAATATTCAACTACGACCCGGAAGTAATAATTACCTAAGAATTAAACGTCCAACATAAAGAACAAATGCAAATTATTTGTGACATAGTAAGAAGCCGAATCGAAAATTGAAAAAGCAAGACATTACAAGTGGGCAACGTCGTATATAAAAAAATTCCTCCCGGATTCCATAAAAAACAAAAAATCCATTTCAGGACCATATTCAATAGTTTCACTATTAGAACATAACAAAGCTATTTGACTAAACCATAAAAATGACGAACAGACTATAGGCCATTTACGAAATTTACGCCTTTCAGCTTCCTTACAGCAAGAATAAGTGGCCACATACAAGACTTGACGAACAATCCAGGCATGTTACCCAGGAAAATCGGGGCAGCTTGCTCAGCAAACAACATATGGAACTTACTGCACGTATATGACTTGACACAATTACGCAAGGACTACGACCAGATAAAACAATACTACGCAAATACTGTAAAAGTGATGACGACCGACATTCATTCAGAATATCACAATTTTATACCAACTCTTAATTTTACTGTAAGTAGCATAAATGATATATTTTACAGGATTTTTACAAATATGAATATGGACAATAACAGAAAGAAACGGGGTTTTATCATACCCCGGATTAGGTTCAATTTTTAAATCGATCACAGGCAATCTCGATTCACAAGACGGAGAACTTATATATTAGGTGTTAGAGGTTTTAACGAAAGATCAAAATAAGGTTCACGATCTAGTGAACTCTCAAACTTCTTTAATGTTAGAGGCAATATTGGAATTAAATCAGACTATAGCCAAATTGAATCATAATCAGGACACAATATTAAAAAGAATAAACGAATTAGAAAGTAGAATTGATAGCCTTAGGAGTGAGCAACTGACACTATCACCACAAAAAAATTGAGTTATTAACCCAAATAAGTCATTTGCTAAACAATGTTCAAGAATTTGTTTTAACACCCGAAAATGCGATCACCTTTTCAAAATTAGGAATATTTCACACATCTATATTGAAACCAAAATTTATACTAAATGAACTCAATAAGATACAAAATTACGTAATTAATTCAAAACTAATAACAACCACTGATCTAACTACATGAAAAATCTTTAAAATAAAAACTGTTCAAATTGATTTCAAATTTATATTTGAAATAGAAATACCACTAGTAGATCAATCAGATTATACTTATCAGTTATACACTTTACCAATTCCCAAAAATCCACACACATTCGCCATGATAATTCCTAGATCCAAATACATGATCCTAAGTAGCAAACAACATGCCTACCTCAATGAAGAATGCCAAAATTTAAAGAAGCAATTGTATTTCTGCGAGATGCAACTGCCCTTAATCATATAAATCCATGTAAAATCAAATGAATCAAATTTTAAGAACTCTGGACGCAGCAAGTGCGTTATGGAAGTGAATTTTCATAAAAATGTTTTTAATTACAAATATATCGCTCTAATGCGAGCAGGCATCAATTTGGTTACCGGTATAACCTATATAGTAGGAACAATGCATCATAGTTTTTCAAAATAATTATTTGAAAATGTACAAAAATGTTCGGAAAATAAACTTCAAATGTTTCTGGGAAAACTGGTCTCCTAGCCAATCAACCTTAGGTTAATAGCAAATTGAGTTATTGAAATTTGAAACATTTAAAGAAAATTCGCAACCAAAACGCCCTTGCTGCGTTCATACAAAAAAATTTCGTAAATACAGTTAAATATTGGTTCCTAACCAACAAAACTTACGTTAATAGCAAATGAGTTATTGAAATTTGGAGGATTTAATGAAAATTTGCAACCAAAACGCACTTACTGCGTCCAGATTTTTTCTTACAAACATGCATCATATTTCGATAAAAAATGCTAAAATGCAGTAACGAATTTGTTCTACGAAAATTAGCTAAAAATTATAGACCGTTAAGCCATAAACTTCACTAAACCCTCAGCGAAAGCATCAACTTAACTAAACCGACAGCCAAAGCATCAGAGAAAGGGTCTATTTGAAATGAATTTTCTGGGAACATTTTAGTAAAATGAAGGACAACGATGATTGAAACTTAGACTTCAGGCTTTGTAAAACATTATTCTTGAGATATTTTCCTTCCATATCTCATACTAGTTTCAGGTTCATTGCCTAAATATTACCAATTTTGACGTTTAAAATCGCGACTTTTGACGTTTTGAGGAAAACCCAAATTTATGTTTCTTTAAATGCCTGTAACTTTTTTGTCCTTTATCCTACAGAGCTGGTAGGTAACTTACATATAATGATATAAACCCGCGTATGAAATTTGGTTGCCCTTACTTTGTTAATTCCGGAGATATAAATTTTTTTCGATTTTTTTTTGAAAGAGACACAAAATTTCCCGGGAAAACCTCGGCGGATTTTTCTGGCTAACGAACTTATCCAAGCCCCTTGCAAAAGGAAGGTACTCAGCAAGTTTTATCAAAATCGGTCCATTATTTTTTAAGTTATAGGTGTGACACATAAATATATATATATATATATATATATATATATATATATATATATATATATATATATATATATATATATATATATATATATTGTGATGAAGTATTATTTTCTACCAGTCTGTGGTACAAAATGCCTAACTACTAAGTAAGTAATTAATTAAATAGAAAATAATTAAATACAAACTATATAAATATTTGCTAAAATATTTTCACCATGAAGTTACCACAGAGTTACCCAGGTACTTTGATCGGTATATCGGTCAGAGTTCAGTGAAGAGGTCGCAGACATCCTCAACAGGGAGTAAACCCTTTAAAAATCTGGCGTCCGAGATCCTCAGATAGTAACCGTCAATCCGTGTCACCGCAAAACGGTCTGCAAGCCAAGACCTCGTCACAATTTGGCGCCCGAGCAGGGACTTGTAAAATAGAAGCAAGCCGTTCCGATACCGTTCCGTTCCGACCCCGTTCCACTCCGATACCGTTCCGATTCCGTAGTAAATCCGACTCCATTTGTAATTATGTTCGATCCGAAAGAAGACCCCGATATACCTATGTCTGATAATGAAAGCGCATCCGTTTCGTCCGCCACCCGAGTATCATAGGTATACAAGCTGAAAAAGCCAGAACTAGAACTGGAATTGGCCAAGTTCGATCTAACGACCACCGGTACCGTTGATGAACTGCGTAATAGGCTGGTGCAGTTCTTGCGTAATGGGTTGTCAGAGTCAAAGACATATGATGGCAATGCCACTCCGATTCTAGAAGCTCCAACACCACTACAAGACAGGGAAACCGCCGGTAACCAGTCCCATACTACCCACCCACTTAACGTTTTTGATTGGGATTTGCACTTTGATGGAAGCACAGATCCAGCTGCTTTTCTGGAACGACTGGAAGAGATCCGTGAGCATGCCGGCATTAATGGGGACCGTTTACTAACCGCATTACCCCAATTACTGGAAGGACCTGCCCTGTTATGGTATTTCCCGATAAATTACTTGTCCGATCTGGAAACCGCCATAAGCCGAAGGGTACAGCAACCGAACGAGCCGGTCACAAATTTTATTACCGACTTACAGACTTTGATCTGGAGACATGGTAACATGTCCTCAGAACAAGAGCTGACTTGGCTCCAGCGAAACCTTTTGCCAAGTTACAGGAAGATGCTATGGAACTGCGAAATTCCGGACATCAAAACGTTTGTACACAAGGCCAAGTCCGTAGAACCTTTATTAAAATAAACTTGTCCTCGCCAAGGTATACCCGTGCCAAATCAGATCCCACTTTAGAGCAGTACAACCCGCACCCTCTCTCCGTCTCGTCACCCGATCAGAGCAGCACCACCGACGACCAGTAACCAGTACTATGCTGTTTCACCGACCAGGGAAAATCACCGGGAACACCGTATGGGAAATTTCCGAGCTTCGCCGCCACCCGTCCAGAGAACCGTAAGATTTGATATTGGGAACAGTACGTGCTAGAGGTGCGGCAGCCCGGGCCATATGAGGAGTCAGTGCCAGTTACCGGCGGCCCGCATATTCTGCTCACGCTGCGGTCGACAAGATATCCTGTCCAGAGACTGTCCATGCTCATCGAGGCAGGGAAACTAGAACGAAGCTGTGAGGGACCGAGGCCCTTACAGTTTCCGTCCGTTGAGTCCTCGGAAACAACCGCGAATGATGACAACCGCCCTTTTATCCAGGCAATTATTAAGGATCAGGCGTTTCAGGTACTAATGGATACCGGGGCGACTTGCTCATTTATGGGGAATAAAGTCGCCATGTATTGTTTGGCGTTAGGCATTGCTCCAAAGACCGTTCCGGATGTAATCACACGTGTTGCAGATGGTAACTCCGTAAATATCCGACAGGCGTACGACCTCGAATTAAAAATTGGGTCACGTATAATAAAACGCAGATTGCTATACTTACCATCCTTACCAGTCGATCTTCTGTTTGGAATGGACACTTTAAAAGAGCATGCATTTAAGATCGACCTCCGTTCCGCTCAGTGTTTTCTAGATAGCGAACCGATTACGCTGCCTCCCGTGCTATGTCACCAGCTCACTGATCCAGAACCGTCTGCCACCGACACAAATGCGTACTTCACCCGCGAAGACGCCAAGTGTCCCTGGTATGAAAATAAACTGGCATCAGTACAGAAAAATCCCGATTTGTTTCCAGACTAGGCGATTCGAGAGGGAAAACTGTACCGTCATTTCTGGGATTCCAATGACTTCACCGAGCCCGACGTCTACAATCCGTGGAAGTTATGCGTTCCTAAAAACTTTAGACGAGAAGTGCTGCAGCAAAACCACGACGCGCCGACCGCTGGACATTTAGGGGTAGCTAAGACAATTAGCAGGATAGCCCGCACTTACTACTGGCCGGGGATGTTCCGTGACATAGCCCAATACGTACGTCAATGTGATCGGTGTCAGAAGTACAAATTATCACAGCAACAGCCGCCGGGGTTGATGCAGCCCTTCGCCACGAAAGGCCCGTGGGAAATTGTCAGTGTAGACCTGGTAGGACCGTTACCACGATCTAAGAAAGGACATTGTTATATGGTGGTAATGTTGGATAAGTTTACCAAATGGGTAGAAGTTAAGCCAGTGAGGAAGGCGTCAGCCAAAGCCGTGTCTGATGCCTTATTCGAGCAAGTAATTACGCGATTTGGGTGCCCAAAAACCGTCATAAGTAACAACGGTACTCAATTCGATAGTCGAATTTTCAAAGGGATGTTAAAAGAGCTGGGCATCAAACATCGCCTAACTCCTCCATATACACCCCAGGCGAATCCGGTAGAGAGAAGCAATCGTACGCTAAAAACTATGATATCACAGTTCTGCGACCAGGACCAGAGTCGATGGGATGAGCGTTTACCAGAACTTGTGTTTGCTATGAATACTGCGAAACACGAGTCGACGCACTTCTCTCCAGCATTTCTTAACTTTGGGCGTGAGTTAGAAGTTCCGAAGATGCTACCCGCCGTAGATCCGAATGTCGAAGACGACGCTGAAATTGTTACCCCAACGGTCGCCCAGCATTTGAACCGCCTCGAAAAGTTACGCGAGACATTTGAATTGGTACGGCTTAACCTCGACAGGGCCTTCTCACAGCAAAGTCATCGTTACAACCTGAGAAGACGCGACTGGCAATGCGCTCTAGGCGACCGCGTGTTAAGAGTTGACCGCCCGCTTTCATCCGCAGCTCGCGGCTTTGCAGCCAAGCTAGCCCCAAAATATGCTGGACCTTACACCGTAAGTAAGATCGTCTCACCAGTATTATATGACCTCAAAGATGCGAACGGTAAGTGGCTTCGCCATGTTCACATTAAGGACCTGAAGCCATACCACGCGCCATCCGCACCGACACCGAGCAGCGACAATACGTTGTCATTTGATGGAAGGACCCGCCGTAGTCAAACAGACAGCAATGGAAGCCGTGCACCGACGTCGGTATGCAGAGCCCCACGAAGAAGACGATAAAGTGGTTGATTGCCCCCCATTCGTGAAAGACGTGCTAAAGACACAGTGTTCAGTGTAGTGTAGTGTTGTGATAGGATTAGGTTAAGTTAGATTAAGATAAAGAGACTTCTTTGAACACTAGCGAGTTCCGGTTAGGGATTAAGTTATGTTTTTGGTATTTCATTGCAGTCTAAAAGAATTTTTTTTTTGTAAAGTGAGGGGAGTGTGTGATGAAGTATTATTTTCTATCAGCCTGTGGTACAAAATGCCTAACTACTAAGTAAGTAATTAATTAAATAGAAAATAATTAAATACAAACTATATAAATATTTGCTAAAATATTTTCACCATGAAATATTTTAAGGCGATTTATATTTAATTAAACAGGTATTTCATACTTATTATCTTATAAAAGGAGAAGCAACACGGGGCACAGGCAGTATTGTTAATTCAGCTGTTAAGTTATTAAGTCGCCACGAGGCCGCACCGATTCCGTTTCCGTTTGCTGTCCGAGCGCACCTGGTTGGTCGATTTTCGTATCCGCAAATATTGTTATAGATGAGAATTATCCGTTTTAAGTAATTCATATTTTGTAGCGAATTTTCATACTTTTAAATCATCACGCTTCTCAGTCCAAATCTCCTCAAGTGAATTATTTCTGCTTTTCCTGACCTGCCGCCGTTCCTATAGACAATTCCCGTATGTTAGATTGTCTTGCATTATTTTTGTGAGGATGCTGAGGATTCACAGCTCACATAAATAATCGAGATATATTCATCTTGGTTTGATCCCGATAGGGACGCTGAGGATTCACAGCCTATCTAGGTCACTCCAAGCGATGCTTTTCCTTCCAATTAGCCCTGTACACTTCATCTGGCTCCCGGCTTTCCGCCCCATACAGTATAAGCTCTTGTGTTATTTTAGTGAGGACGCTGAGGATTCACAGCTCACTAAAGTAATCAAGATGTTTTCGCCCCGATTTGACCCTAGCGGAGATGCTGAGAATTCACAGTCCGCAGAGGCCTCCGGGAACTGTCATCCCGTCTCTCCCGTCTGCGCTTTTTCGACTCCGCTGTCCCCTGCTTTGACTGAGAAGTTATTCTGATGTTGTCTATCGCTGTGTGTTGCCCGCCCGCCGTATCCTCGCTTGAGTGAAATACCGTCCGTGTCATATATACCTGACCGAATCCGTACGCTTCGTCACGCACTAACCTTTACCGCTTTAGCGAGGTCCACGTTCTGATTGATGTTAGTATCCGCATATTTTATTTGTACATATTTTGTAAATATTGTTTTGTATATATATTTTGTAAATAGTTTCAAATCTGTAATATAGGGCTGGGTAAGTTAAAGACATTGATTAATTATTATCCAACCCCTTAACATACAAAATCTGCTACACCTTTCGTTAAAACAGAAGTGGTCGGATCACGCCGAGTCAGCGATTAAAGCCCGCTCACTCGGGGTCACTAAATTTAGCCTATATTACCTAAAGGCTACCAAACCCTTCTCCACAGAGTTACCCAGGTACTTTGATCGGTATATCGGTCAGAGTTCAGTAAAGCGGTCGCAGACATCCTCAACAGGGAGTAAACCCTTTAAAAATCTGGCACCCGAGATCCTCAGATAGTAACCGTCAACCCGTGTCACTGCAAAACAGTCTGCAAGCCAAGACCTCGTCACAATATATATATATATATATATATATATATATATATATATATATATATATATATATATATATATATATATATATATATATATATATATATATAGTTACATCCCTTTATATTCTCAACATCATACAAAATACGACGAACCCGGAAACCATGCATCATCAGTTTACTGACTTGTGCAAGAGTGCTGATGCAGACGTTTGCATTTATGTAAATTCTGTAGAACATTATTTGATTTAATCGCTGTAACTCTTTGTTCACATGTTGTTTTGAATCACATATTTTATAATAAATTTTAAGACTGTAATAATTGTACCACTTAAATAAATAAATTACACATATTTATCACATATTTTATAATACATTTTAAGACTGTAATAATTGTACCACTTAAATAAATAAATTAAATTTTTCGGACAATCGCTTACGAAAAACCCAATTGGCGCTGCAAGGAATAGTATTGCACATCGAAACCTAATTTTGGCAAGCCATAAATCTTCGTAAAATTAGTTTAGGTCTTTTTTCTAAAAGTTTATGTGCAACATCGAACATCCACACCGGTGCAAATCAGTCCACACTGCCAGAGGGAAATCAGCGAGAAACCAATAGCAGAAGTACCCATGAGCTTCCTGTAAGTTTCCTCCAATATTTTTATCTGTGCATTCATATCGTATCTATTTTACATTTATACCTTATATAATTTTGTTCAATAATTCCTATTCGCGCTCTATTTTTCAATTCACCCTGTAATACTTAACAACCATTACTTGTTCATGTATGTTGTGTAATGATAAGAGATAGATCGCCTATTAGGAAAAAAGAACCTATATTAGAATTAGAGGAAGACAATTTTAATCAATTAAGTTTAAATAATTTAGAAATGGCAAATAATCACATTGCCGAATTTTCACAAGCTGCTATCATGATCCCCGAATATTCCGGTGGACAGAAGCATCTTGCTTATTTTATTAAACAATGCGAACTTTATATTACTAGTCATAGGAAGGCCAGAAGCCGAAACACACGCAAATCGAATGTTACTATAATTTATAAAAGCTAAAATCACTGGTAACGCTCGTGACGTGTTAATTAGTTTAGAAAACCATACATGGGAAAATATAAAATTTGCTTTAAAAAATCAGTTTTCAGACCCCTGTTCAGAAAATCTTTTATTTAATGATTGAAATACTAGCTTTATGACTAAAACACAAACTATTCAGGAATATTTCAATTTAGTTAAAGAAATGCTAAAGATCTTAATTGAACATGTAGATATACAAGATTTAGTAAACGATGTAAAAACTTATAAGAAAGAATTTTATCAACAAAATGCAGTGGCAGCATTTAAAGCGGGTGTAATAGAACCTTACTTCTCATATCTTAGACTAGTTAGTGTTAATACGCTTGATTCACTTATTTTAGAATGTAATAGGATAGATAACGAGACTATACAGTCGAATTTCATTAATAGCCTGAGAAACAAAAATAATACGAAAACAAATCATAACACACCTGTACAACATAGACAGACGTATACCCAGAAACCAATATTTCCAGCATTTCCCCAAATTTACAACAAACCACAACAAATCACACAACAAAGGCAACCGTTTCCTTCTCAGGCAATTTCTAACATAAGACCCGTTCAAAATTTTAATAAAAATATACAACACGCTCCAACTCAACACCCTTATCAATAAGCAACCAAACTCCCTTAAGAAATACACGACAAATGCCCCAAAGAAATCACTTTATACCCCAATCTAGGCCCACGTTTCAACATCAAGAACTCTTTAACCAAGAGGCCCTACCACTAGATCATTCTGATGAATGCCCTTATGACGACCAACTCTCTGACGAAAATATAGAGCCACTAGAATTTCCTGAACCAACTGAAACTTTTACAGATTACAACACCAATCCAAATCGGGATTTTCACGAAACAGCCTCGGAAAACTAATCTATTTAGATATAAATAATATTGTTAATACCCCTAAATTACCGTTTTTTGTCATACCAAGTCTAAATTTAAAAGTATTGATTGATTTCGGAGCGTCAGATAGTATCATAAATCCAGGACCGGCTTACGAGTTATTTAAAAAAATTATTTATAAGGAACCATTTTCAATGAAATCAGTTAACCAGATAACCCATGGTGAAGACAACGTAAGGTATCCTATTTTAGAAGAATTTAATATTAATTACCAATTTCCAATGCGTCATGCAATGGCACCATCGATTTGACGCGCTTATAGGGTCAGCTCATCTTACAAAATTAAAAGGAAATATCGATTATAATAAACAAATTTTAACTCTAGGAAATAAAAAAATACCATTTTACCTTGAAATTAGTCCACTGAATTTTACACCTTTCAAACAAATTTGTGAAAATTATGTATCAGTACCTGTAAATATAGAAAAAGGCACAGTAGTTTTACCACATATTGAAGAAACGAATGTTTTAATTTACGAGTCAATAGCTGAAGCAAAAGATGGATATTGTAGAGTGCCCATAATAAAGAAAAATCAAAATTCAAAATTTGTAGAAATACATTTTCAGGAACAAATAGATGTCGATCCATTACAAAATTACTCTGACGAACTACCTAAAATTTCAAAACATTTTGATGTAACAAAAGTCTTAAGAACAGATCATTTAAATACAGAAGAATATGAAAAACTTATTAATTTGTGTCGAAAGTATAATGATATTTTTTATCATGAAGACTCAGATCTCTCTTTCACCAATGCAATTAAACATAAAATAAGAACTAAAGACGATGAAGTTGTTCGCACCAAATCATACCGGTACCCTTTTCATTTACGCGAAGAAATCCAAAACCAAATTCAAAAACTCTTAGACAACAAAATCATTAGACCCTCAATATCACCCTACTCAAGTCCGATATGGATTGTCCCGAAGCGTCAAGACGCTTATGGAAAAAAGAAATGGCGCTTAGTGACCGATTACCGTAAACTTAACGAGAAAACGATCGATGAGAAATACCCATTACCTCGTATCGAAGATATTTTAGATAATTTAGGACGCTGATCCTATTTTACGACTCTCGACCTAGCACAAGGATTCCATCAAATTGAAATGGATCCTGGCAGTATCGAAAAAACAACATTCTCCGTAAATAATTACCATTACGAATGGGTCCGCATGCCGTTCGGTTTGAAGGGGGCTCCCAGTACCTTTTCACGCCTAATGGATAATGTATTAAGGCCATATTTATACAAGTTTTGTTTCGTAGATATGGATGATATTGTTATCTTCTCGAAATCCCTTCAAGAACACCTTTGTCACGTAAAAAATATATTTGATAAGTTAAAAGAGTGTAATCTAAAAATTCAGTTAGATAAGTCAGAATTTTTGCGTAAAGAGGCCGAATTTTTAGGCCATCTGGTCACTGTCCGTGGAATCAAACCGAACCCATCAAAAATAACTGCCATTCAGAATTATCCAATACCAAAGACAAGTAAAGAAATAAGAGCATTTTTAGGATTAACAGGCTATTATAGACGCTTTATTCCTAATTACGCCAAAGTAGTATTCCACATCAATAAATATTTAAAAAAGGATACCAAGATAAATATTCACGACCCGGAATACGTTGACGTATTTCAAAAAATAAAAGAATTAATTACAAATTCTCCTGTCCTGACCTACCCCGACTTTTCTAAACAATTTCATTTAACCACTGACGCAAGCAATATAGCTATAGGTGGAGTATTGTCACAAAATAATAAACCAATTGCGTTTTACTCAAGAACACTAAATTCAGCCGAGAGAAATTACTCGACCATTGAAAAAGAGTTATTATCCATAGTAGAAAATACAAAACATTTTAGACCTTATCTCTTTGGACAAAAATTTGTTATAGAAACTGACCACAAACCGCTTGTTTGGCTGTTTTCCATTAAGGAACCAAACTCTCGGCTAGTTAAATGGCGACTAAGATTAGAGGAATTTAATTACGAGATAAAATACAAGAAAGGCGAAGATAACGTAGTGGCTGATGCCTTATCGCGTATCGAAATTAACGCGATCGAATACGACTTTGACCTGGAATCAATAATTAATAACGTAGACCCTGACGAAGACAGAGAAAGAGAAATAATTAACGAACTAGAAAACGACGCAAACAATGCATATACTAGCACGACTAATGACCTACCTGAAAGCAATGGCTCACAGACACAACACTCGTCTGCAGAAAATCCAATTTTCAAAATACCTATATCAGAAAATCCAGTCAATTATTTTTCCAGACGAATAATTTTAGATTACGGACCAAAATATGACACACGCAAATTAAAAATATTCAAGTTTGAAACAATACATGTAAAGGTTCAACTCAATTACGAATTAAGACAAATAAATGACTTCTTGAAACAATTTATTGATCCAAAATTCACTTACGGAATTTACTGTAAACATGATAGACTATTCAAATATTTCACTGCTGTTTCTTCAAGATTATTTAATAGCTCTGTTAAAATAATAGTCTAACGAATTTTTACAAGACGTTGAAAAACAAGAAACTCAACAAATTATAGACGAATATCACACACGAAACCACAATGGCATTAACGAAACTTATCAACATTTAAAACAAAAATATTTTTGGCCTAATATGAAAAATTATATAAACGCTTTTATTAATAAACGCTCAATTTGCCTTCAGACAAAATACGAAAGAAATCCGTACGAACCACCATTTTCAGGTCCCCTTCTAGCTAAACGCCCTTTTGAAGTGATACATTGACACCATTAGTTTCGATAATTGCAAATTCCTCACCATCATAGATTTATTCTCCAAATATGCGCAGGCATATTATATAACTGATGGATCCGCAATAACTGTGTTAAATAAACTTCGACACTATTTTCCCATCATAACCATCCTCTAAAAATAGTGGCTGACGCTGGCAAAGAATTTTCGAATACTACCCTTAAAGAATACTGTAATTTATTTAATATTAATCTTCACATAACAACCCCCCAAAATCCTAACTCAAATTCACCAGTAGAGCGAGTGCACTCAACTCTTGTAGAAAAATTGAGAATTCTTAAATTACAAAACCCACAAGAGAGGCCTGCAACCCTAATGATAACAGCAACCCTAATTTACAACCAGTCTATTCATTCGACAACTGGGTATTCACCTTTTACATTACTATACGGCCCCTGCGACGACTTACCAACAGTCACACCTGAAACTACCCTTTACGAAGAATACAATAACAATAGGCTCAAAGAAATAATGCCTTTCTTCGACAGTGTATATCAGAAACAAAAAGTAAGTGGAGACAAAAGAATTTCTAAAGCAAATGCGGGCAGACAAACGACACCAGATTTACAAGAAACGACACAACTAGCTATTAGAGTACCAAAAGTAAGAAAAACAAATCCTCTTTATAAATTACGATCACATCCTAAACGAAAAGAAAACATTGTTACATTTTCTAAACCAAAAGCAAAAGCTCACGTTTTTAACATAAAAACAGTAAGAAAGACTTTTTCGTTACAGGACAAAACTACTACTACTACAAACAACGATGACCCTTAACCTGGTCCATCCACTTCAAATAACACCGATAAAAACTAACGGATATTTTAAAGAGTATTTAGGCATAGCAAAAATACTCAAACATTATCATAAATTTTATTTTAATTTTAATATTACCGATATAGAAATTAATTATAACATATTATTAAAAAATTCTAAATTTTTAAACACTGGACAAATGTCTGCAACTAACGAACGATATTTACTAATTTTGGATGACCATTTGTCCCGATTAAGTAATGAACTATAAAAACTATCAGTGCACAGAACTAAACGCGGATTAATAAACGGAGCAGGCTCTTTATTTAAAATGATAACAGGAAATCTCGACCAAGAAGACTTAAAAGAAATCAATAAAAATTTAGATAACCTTTTCCAAAATCAAGAAGATATAATTACCCAAATTGATAATTTAAATTAATTTGCTAATATAATCACACAAAGGTACGAAAAGGACCAAAAACTTATTAATCAAAATCTAGATCATATTTATCAGACCTTTTCCACTTTAGATAGCGAAAGAGAATTGTCGAGTAAAATTCATTTCCAAATTCACGTAGCTGTTAAATTACTCCATAATATAGAGATAATTCAAAGAACTATTTCCTTAAGTTTTAACGAAATTATTAATATAGAGCTCTTTACCACTAGTGATCTGTTAAATATTATTGATCACTTAAAGTTAAGTCGTGACAGCAATGAATTGATCGACTTTGACAAAAATCATGTTTTTAAAGTTGTAGAATTATAAAATTTCACATATTATCGGTTAAGGATACGATTTTATGCCTTTTAAAAGTTCCTATCCTACATCCCAATTCTGGTTCTTATTTTCGTGTTTATCCCATACCACAAAATTATATGCTCCTGGTACCACCCAGCTCATACTATTTAGAAACACTCTCTTCAAACTTATGGACCCAAGAGAAGTGCCCCTCTATAGAAGACGTGGTTATATGCAATAATCGTCCACGAGAAGAAAATTGTCAGCTGGACATCTTACAAAATTGCACTTTTGCCAAAGTAATGAACCCCTACGAAATATCAACTCAGCTGCAGAATGGTCAGATCTTAATATCCACTAGCTCAGCAACCACTATTGTCGAAAATTGCGAAACATCGTTAGAACGAAAAATCTTCCAGGGAAACGGTCTAGTAACATCCCTCAATTCCTGCAAAGTCAAGATCAATGAGGAAATGTATGAAGACGTTGCTACCAATTTGACGCTACAACCCATAGAAGTCGAAGAATTGCAACCGACACCTCAACATCATATCCATTTTAAGCCAATTCATTTAAAAGAAAACAAAAAGATAAAAGAAGCATTGTCTCAAATACAAGAGCATTCATTTCATCTCCGACCGTCCATGCAGTATTCCCACTTAGGCATTACCATTGGTATATCCATCGCTGTTACCATTGTACTTCTGTTTCTTTTAAGAAGAAAAATTCAGAGCATACTATACAAGTCTAACAGGAAAACGCAAACAGAAGAAGTGTCCGAACACGAGGACGTGTTAAAGATTTAAGGGTGGAGGAGTTACATCCCTGTATATTCTCAACATCATACAAAATACGACGAACCCGGAAACCATGCATCATCAGTTTAGTGACTTGTGCAAGAGTGCTGATGCAGACGTTTGCATTTATGTTAATTCTGTAGAATATTATTTGATTCAATCGCTGTAACTCTAGTTGTTCACATGCTGTTTTGAATAACATATTTTAGAATAAATTTTAAGACTGTAATAATTGTACCACTTAAATAAATAAATTAAATTTTTCGGACAATCGCTTACGAAAAACCTAATTATATATATATATATATATATATATATATATATATATATATATATATATATATATATATATATATATATATATATATATATATATATATATATATATATATATATATAAACATATAAAGTCTGAAACCGACCTCGGATTTGGGTTCCAGGTGTCCTAAATAGCGCTCATTTGAAGACATTTTTTTAAAATTCGGGATCTCCCCATTAGTGAATCTTTTTTAAGAAAATTCACTAAAAACCCAGAAACAACTGTAAACAGGAAGTAGTCAAAATTAATAAACCAACCGCTTCGACATATGGAACCAGTCAGTATATTATTATATCACCAGAAGAAACGAACGCCGGAGTAACCTGCGAGGAACAAGATGAACCAATATAATTAAGGGTACTAAACTAATTACCCTTCAACTAAACTGCAAATTAAAGCTCGGAAACAAAATTTACAAGACCAGCCCGCAACAACGTCGAAAACCCAACAACTGTTCAGTCTACTCAAATTAGAATCCCTGAACCAGGAAAATCCAGAAATTCCCGAAAAAATACCGGAATTAAAATTAGAAAAGTACAGCTACACAATATCGATTAAATACAGAACCAACTTCAAACACTCAAAAGAAATATACCAGGGGCGATCAATATACCTATACATCACCTGAGTATATGAACTATTACTATTATATGTGGCTGTCATAATTGTCATCATAACAACAGCAACGAGAATGGGGTTAAAGAAGTGGAAGAAGACCAAGGAACAAAATCCAAAAAAACATCAAGACCGGATTTCCCTTAAATCCGGAACGCACCGTAGCTTCGTTCTTCAAAGTGGGGAGGAGATACATAGACCACCTGCAATGAGCTATTGTTACAACAAAGTAGCATTCCCAGAGCCAGATAGCCGAGTCATCAGAATCATAGAGGGCACCTTCAAGTCAGGAAGATAGAAGACACCTTGGGAACGACGCAATATAGTGAATCTCACACGTGGGAAACTGTGTCAGCTGAACTGAAAGTCACCTCGGGAGAACAATAGTACTACGCCCTAGGTAACATGTTATAAAGAAACGACTCGCCTTCAGCGATGCGTTCATTCTTGTTTCGTGCTTTTGACTCTGCACTTCGTGTGCTCAAGTTAACTATATCATACTTATGTTGATATTCGTATTGCTCATTCTTTTTACCTATGTAATGTTATATTAAGTATTAATTGTGTTAATCGATAAATAAATTGTTGAAAAAATTCCAACGTCTTAACCCTAATGTTAAGTCGCGATCGAATCCAGCTCGATAAATGTATGTTTTTAGCGAATTTTCATTAGGAAGAATTCGCTAATAGAGAGGTCACGATGAAAAGCTTTTGAAAAAATTTCTTTAGATAAGCGCGAATTTGGGTCCCTAGAACTCAAAGCCAAAGTCCGTTAAATTTTTTATATGCTTATATATATATATATATATATATATATATATATATATATATATATATATATATATATATATATATATATATATATATATATATATATATATATATATATATATATATATATATATATATATATATATATATATATATATATATGTGTGTGTGTGTGTGTGTGTGTATCCGAGTAATAACTAAAAAAAATACTAAACTGATTTCAATCAAACCTGGCAGTCTTGTTTGGGTAAAAACCGAGGTCGAGTTCGTTAATCAGCCTTTACGCTCAAGTCTTTTCGGTGGCAAATCGGGGAAAACTTTTTAAAAACGCTTTATTTTTGTAAGTGTCAAAGTAACTGGACACCGAGGCTCTTTCTTTTATCGTTAAACTTAAACATAAGACGTCATATAAGACCGGAACTGCCGTGGGATATATTTTAATGGCAATTCTACTAATTCTGTAATTAATTGTTACGTGTACTTTGAATAGAAGATCACGGGCATGAAGCCTATCTAATGTAGCATGTAAACAAAACGTCAGTTGACGTATGCCTAGATGGCTGAGAGGCGTCGCGCTTGCCTCATAAGCAGAAGGTTACGCGATCGAATCCAGTTCAATCAATGTATGTTTTTTTTATGTTTTATTTTGACATTTGAAGAAACAATAGTGCACAGATTTCGTACTTTTGAACAAGATATCCTTTGTGTTTAAAACGGCTAAATAAGTTTGCCACCTTTGAGTCTGAAATTATAATTTTGTTGTTGTTGTTGATATTGAAAAAACGGTTTGATTAGATTGACTGAAACGAAATCACACTGGCGATTAATAAGGAAAACTAACTGCTACGTTTATAATTTGGCAGATACTTTACTTTTCTAAATATGAATTAAGTTTTCTTGAATGAAATTTGTAATGAAAGTTTCTTTTAAAGAGACTTACACTATCTACAGATATAGCAAAACTTAGTTCTTTAACTTCATAGAAAATTGAGTTTTGGGCATTTTTATCAAAAGCAGTTAGAACGCAAGATATTTTTAATAATAGAGAGATATTGATGGTAACACTTTCGAAAAAAATCTTTAAATGTGCGCGGACAGGACCTCTAAAATCGATCTTCAAGGCCTGTGTCAGTTTTAAAGTGTTAACTTTACTAATATGCCATATAAAAATAGTGTACTATTCTTAGGAAAATTCGCTACTATAACGCAGTTGCTGCGTCCCAAAAAATTTTTTATGTTTATTTTGACATTTGGAGAAACAATAGTGCACACATTTTATACCTTTTGAACAAAATCTCATTTTTGCTTAAAATGCCTAAATAAGTTTGTCACCTTTGAGTCTGAAATTATAATTTTGTTATTGTTGATATTGAAAAAACTGGTTTGATTAGGTTGACCAAAACGAAATCATACTGGCGATTAAACGAAAATAACAGATAAGTAACAGAATTTGTTATTTTCAACTCTAATTATTAAATAACATTAACAGGTTCAGCTGTTATTAGAAATTCACAGTTTTGCCTATCACTATTAGGGTACACCACCCACCACTGTTAGTGGAGAGTATGATATATCTAATATCTGTAAAAAAACAAAGGAGGGGGGTTGAAGGCGGAGTCTTTCACTAACCACAGCATAATAAACTTACTACGCTGTGCACTTACTATGAAATAGAAAATACCCATGATAGGATAATCTAGATAACCCGATTTTTAGTGAATTTTCTTTTTAAAAAAATCACTAATCAGGAGATCTCGACTTTTGAATAAGTGGTCAGCTCCAGACTATATGTTTTCATATATATATATATATATATATATATATATATATATATATATATATATATATATATATATATATATATATATATATATATATATATATATATATATATATATTGATAAAGAATGTGTTACTATAGGGTTTATAGATATCTTATTCCCACGTTTATGGGCTAATTGAAATATAATTGGGTTTATTGTATAACGAATTGACCCACGATTGGCTGTCAATTGAAACAGAAGGGGCTTTATATATTATTATATACTATTGGGTTTTTATTACGTGTTTATTATAATATTTGGTATATTGAAATAATTGTTTATTTAATATTAGTAATAATTGTGATACTTGATTTGGTAACTATTAAACTATTATAATAAACATCTCACTTATATCTAGGTTATGACATATGACATCTTAATATCTAACAAACAATATTATGACATCTTAATATCTTTAAAGTTAACAAACAATAATACCGTAAACTATCTAAAAACTAGTCATACATCTCGTATTGTCCAATATATTTACATTCTCTTGCTTTAGAGTCTTTCATTTTTAGTGAATTTTTATTAAAAAAATTCACTAATAGAGAGGTATCGATGGTGAGACTTTGCAAAAATTCTTTCAAATGAGCGCGAATTAGGACCCCTAGAACCCATATCCGGGGTCAGTTTGAATTTTTATATGCTTATATATATATATATATATATATATATATATATATATATATATATATATATATATATATATATATATATATATATATATATATATATATATATATATATATATATATATATATATATATATATATATATATATATATATATATATGTATCCGTCTGATAACTCAAAAAATAATTAACCGATTAAGATGAAACTCGGCAAGTGCCTTTCTTTTATTAATGGCTTGGATGAGTTCGTTGGCCAGGAAAATCGGACGGGGTTTTCCGGGAAAATTTTGAGTTTTCTTTCAAAAAAAATTTTTTTTTCCGAAAATTTCGATAAAATTTGGTCTACATATTGCTTTGGGAAATACCTAACTATGTGCCAAAATTCAGCTTTCTAGGGTTACAGAAAATTGAGCTATTCAAATTTGAAACATTTATGTTTAAATCATAATAAGTATGTGGTTGCTGTTGGTTAGTCAATGCTTTTCTTATTGACTCATGTGTTATTAATAGTCAATAGTTTCTTTCCGAATAGACAAACCTTCCATTGACTTCTGCTTCTGCCGCTGTTACAGTCCTTTATTTAGAGCTAGAGTTCTAACCACTCATACAAACAGTTTTTTTTAACCACGTGGCTGGGCGACTGATCGAATTCATTCCCAGTTGCTGTTTTGATTTACTCATATTCTCTTAATATGTTTGAAGATGTGGTGTCTACTTCATTCCAAGTCACTATTAACCGACTATTTATGAAATCAAATAAGTAAATTAAATCGATTGTCATAAAATATGTAGTATATTAAGACAAGGGAAAAAGAAATAAAACATATATAACTGTGCACATTTTGATTATATTTTAGGGTGCTTGAGAGAGGTATTGTCCCAGCATAATATCTTATTAAAGTTCATTTGTAAATAGGTTTAATTTTTATATGTTTGTATATATATATATATATATATATATATATATATATATATATATATATATATATATATATATATATATATATATATATATATATATATATATATATATATATATATATGATAACTCAAAAAATAATTAACCGATTTCGATGAAACTTGGCAAGTGCCTGTCTTTTATTAATGGCTTGGATGAGTTCGTTATCCAGAAAAATCAGACGGGGTTTTCCGGAAAAATTTTGAGTTTTCTTTCGAAAAAATTTTTTTTCTCCGAAAGTTACAAAGCTGTTACAATGAAATTTACTATATATGTTGCCTCAACCTTACTACGTACCAAAATTCAACTTTCTAAGTTTAGAGAAAATTGAGTTATTCAAATTTTAAATTTTCTTTCGAAAAAAATTTTTTTCTCCGAAAATTACAAAGTTATTTTAATGAAATTTTGTGGATATCTTGCCTTAGGAAAAACCTTACTACGTATTGAAATTAAACTCTCTAAGTTTATAGAAAATTGAGTTATTTAAATTTGAAGCATTTAATAAAAATTCACTACCATAACGCACTTGCTGCGTCCCGAGTTTTTTTATTCATCCGCACTACGTTATATTATTTTATGCAGTCTTTCTGTCCTTGATTTAACGTTTACTCTTACAAACTAATTTACAATTGCCATACCATTGCCTTACTTTAATTAATTTATCTCTCTCTCTCTCTCTCTCTATATATATATATATATATATATATATATATATATATATATATATATATATATATATATATATATATATATATATATATATACCTCATACTCGGGAATCAATCCTGACTTTAATTATTATACCAGGTCTTATAATATGCCGGTAAAATTTAGTTTCACCCTGCCATGCTACTCATACACTGCATAGACATTGCATACATCAAAGAATAGATTTTTGTTAGTTTATTGAAATTTGTCAGGCTTTATATGGGTTGTTTTAGAGTGTTTTGTTGACTTGTATGTTGTTCGACTGTCATGTAAGAGTGTTTATATGTGGATGTTTACCTTCCCATTATATATACCATATCAATATATATATATATATATATATATATATATATATATATATATATATATATATATATATATATATATATATATATATATATATATATATATAAAGAATGGGGGTTTACAATTCTACAGCCCACGATTGGGTGTCAATTGAAATAATTTTGTGGGTTTATAGGCCCATTTACCTTTTACAATTTATATGTCCAATATTGTGTGCTAATTATTATAGAAATGTTGTCAAATACTGTATTTACAGTAAGAAAATTAGAAATTATTTTATTTCATCACTAATTTTGAGGAAATATAAACTATAGTTATGGTTTATGATATGGCTTAGGTGTAAATAAATGTTTTATAATATGTAATTTTGTATTTTATTAAATAAATGAATATGTGAAATTTTGTGATGGTCGTATTGTTTGTGTTATTTGATACACCAAGGAAAAACTCACCATTTATTTATGTGCTGGTAACCTGTTTCCTTTGTTTGTTGATGTTGCCTCGGCCAGCTATTAAATGATTAAAAGAGCAAAACGACACTATCTGAGGGATTTCAAGTGGGTTCAGGTTTCTTCCTTGCCTATTTAACTTTTTATTATTACACTCTGCCCTTGTATAAATAATCAAAAATAAAACCCTAATTTTTCCTCTTTAACAAAGCAACAATTTTATTGAATACTAAATGAAAGGTGACAAAATATCGTTAAATTATATCTAAATTACTCTACAAAATTGATTGTCTTAAATTTTAATAACCCCCACATTTTTTTAGGCCTCTATAATATTCAAAGTTTTTTTATTAATACGTTTTATTCAATTTTTATCTTATGGAACTAACTGTTAGGCAAATCCTCTTCCTTGACTATCTAGTTGTAGCATGGGTTGTATACCCGCAGAATCACTGAATTTATGCAGAAGTGTATTGTCGCTCGTCTGGTAGTGGCGTTTTTAAACAACTATTGTAAATAGTAAAAATATATGGTGGATCTTGATCTTATTGTTTTGCTGTAGTTACATTTTAAGAAATTTGGCCCCATATTCAATATTTGTTCACTTGAATGTAACTTTACTGCTGTGTATCTAATGTTATTCAGCCATTACTTGAACAACGTAAGTCATTTAACCTTTATTTTGGAATAAACTCACTCTGATGCTCCTGTAGACATTGGCCATCCAACTGTTGCTATTTTCTATTATATAATTTAAGCTTCTACTGTTCTTTTGTATTTTTGTTTAAGAAGACTCTCCAAACATTCTGCTTCCAATTTTCCAAAATTTTTCTCCTCCTTTATTTCTTATTTTTTTAACCAAACTCCCGTTGCCAGTGTTTCCTCTCTCTAGCCCTCTGTTTTCTGATATATTTTCACTCAACAACAATCCTTTTATTTCCTTATCACATTGGATGCGTGGCAGGCATTGTTGTTGATATTTAATTTTGACATATTAACTTCATCTATCAAACATCAAATTTTTTTAACCTAAATATTTACATTTGTCAGATTGACAGCTCCCATAATCATCTGTCTTGACATTCTATTACTTTTATCTATCCTTCACATATCAAACATCAAATTATCTTAACCTAAATATTTACATTTGTCAGATTGACATTTCCCATAATCATCTGTTTCCACTTTCTACAATTATTTAACCTATGAAACATCATTAATATTAATTTACTGTCGTCCTTTTCGAGTCTTGTTTAATGGTCACCTTATTTTATACACATGTTTTCTTAAAATTACAGTCATACATCAGTTTTTGCTTATTTTCGTATATACACTGGGTCAAATGGATTCATCTTTTTGAGTTATTATAATTTTTAGTGAATTTTCTTAAAAAAAATTCACTAATGAGGAGATCCCGACTTTTGAATTTAAAAAAAATTTCTTCAAATGAGCGCTAATTAGGCCCCCCAGAAAACATATCCGGGGTCAGTTTCAATTTTTATATGTTTATATATATATATATATATTATATATATATATATATATATATATATATATATATATATATATATATATATATATATATATATATATATATATATATATATATATATATATATATATATATATATATATATATTTATATATATATATGTATCACACCGATAACTCAAAAAATAATGGGCCGATTTTGATCAAATTTGGTGAAAAAATTCCTTTTGCAAATGGCTTGGATGAGTTCGTTAGTCAGAAAAATCTGCCCAGGTTTTCCCGGAAAATTTTGTGTTTTCTTTCGAAAAAAATTTATATCTCCGGAATTAACAAAGTAAGGGCAATCAAATTTGGTACACAGGTTTACGTCATTATAGGTAAGTTACTTACCAAAATTTAGCTATGTAGGTCAAAAAACAAAAAAGTTATAGGCATTTAAAAATAAATAAATTGGGGTTTTCCTCAAAACGTCAAAGTGGCGATTTAAAATGTCATAATTGGGAACATTTAGGCAAATAACTTAAATCTAATACCTGCTATAGTAATAAAATGTCTCAAGAAGGATGTTTTACAAACCCTGAAGTCTTAGTTTCAACCGTCATTGTCCTTCATTTTACCAAAATATTTGCAGAAAGTTCATTTCAAATAGACCCATTTTCTGATGCTTGGCAGTAGCCTTAGCTATAGAGTTTATCATTTGATGGTATATAATTTTTGTCGAATTTTCGTAAAAAATTAATAAAGTTCAATATATCCGTTATTATATAAGATATGAAGAAAATTTGTATATATTAATTATAGGGTGTCTTGAGCTACATCTTAAAATAATATTTCTGCAATCACAGGGTGACCCATAAGGCGTTGGTGATACAAATTTCCTTTTTTTAATCAAACACGCCTTATGTTATTGCATTTTCCATCGAAATATAATGCATATTTGTGAGAAAATAAATTCTGGACGCAGCAAGTGCGTTATGGTAGCGAATTTTGATCAAATGTTTCATATTTGAACAACTCAATTTGCTATTAACCTATAAGGTTGACCAAGAAACATGTTTTTTCGGGAACATTTTAAGTTTATTTTTGGAAATTTTTGTACATTTTCACACAATAAAGTTATTTTAATGGAACATGGCACATTGTTTTTACTATATAGGTTATACTGGTAACCAAATTTGATGCCTGCTTTCTTAAAAAAACACACATATTTGTTATTAAAAAGATTTTTATGAAAATTCACTACCATAACGCACTTGCTGCGTCCAGGATTTTTCTAATATACCAAGGTATGTTTTCCTTATGTGATCGAATTTGTGTGGTCCGTATGAGTGTATTTATATTTTCTTTATGGATTTTACGTGTATAATGGTGTAAGTATAT
Organism: Tillus elongatus; assembly: GCA_964006375.1. Lineage (NCBI taxonomy): Eukaryota > Metazoa > Arthropoda > Insecta > Coleoptera > Cleridae > Tillus > Tillus elongatus. The sequence goes on from OZ023267.1 coordinate 89,442,114, forward strand.
ATGTATATGTGTGTGTATTTCAGCCTCCGCTCTTATAAACCATATATATATATATATATATATATATATATATATATATATATATATATATATATATATATAAATATATATATATATATATATATATATATATATATATATATATATATATATATATATATATATATATATATAGTGCTGGGAAATTGCACATTATAAACTGTTAGTACATCAGAGTGTACATAATGCAAAGGCCATATAAATTTCTATAAAACAAAAAGGAAAACCCTTACGGAAACTAGTTTGATGAAGTTAAGTTCCGATTATTCACTAAGTGAAAATTGGAACCTGTGATGAGCACTGATAAGTACACTTGGAGAGCCCAAATCACCACAACACATTTTAAAAAGACCTGACGATCGTTTCACTAACCAAGTTAGCGTCATCAGAGGATGAAACATTCTAAATACTTAAAAAACTAACATCAACTTATATACCGGATCTCAGGTAAAGAGATCGAACCGAGATGAGACACTAGTCGTAGGCAAATTCCACAGTGTATTGTATTTTTATCGCCTGACTAGGTCTCTGCGCTATCCTTATTGCTTTATCTAAAAGTGTCCATCTGTAATAGTCTTGAGAAAGTTCAACGACCGCTAAAATTAACAACGGTTCCTTTGGCGGCAATAACTGTATACTTGTTATCGGTAAAAACGTGCCGAAAACGTGGGAATTTTATTTAGCAAAGTAATCTATCAAGTGACTCGTAATTGGCGCTGGTGCACTGTTCACACATTCTTTGTTGCAACTATATTTCGCAAATTCTCTTGAATTTATTGATAAGATCAAAGAGATGAAATTGACCGAAGGCGAGGTTTTAATTTCGTTCGATGTAACCTCATTGTTTCCTAGCGTTCCCACGGAGCAAACTTTAATATATTTAGAGCAGTTGCTAAAAATTAATAACATAAATGAAAATGTCTGCAGGGAGTATTTAACTCTAACAAACCTTTGCATCAAACAAAATATTTTTCAATTCAACAATGAATTTTTTCAACAAACACAAGGCACGGCAATGGGAAATCCGCTATCGCCATTTATTGCAGACCTTTTCATGAGCAGATTTGAAACGGATCTTGAAAGTGAAAGTGGTTATTTCCCTAGAGTGTGGTGTCGTTACGTGGATGATATTTTCGCGGTGTTTGACACAAACATTTGCAGAATAGAGGATTTTATTGTCAAATTAAACAATAAATTTGATTCTATAAAATTTACCCACGAATTAGAAACTAATAATAAACTACCCTTTCTAGATGTACTAGTTATCAAGAATAAAGACACTTTAGAATTCGATGTCTATAGAAAAGAAACCACTACCTTAAACTACATCCCGAGCGACTCACATCATACGTACGCACAAAAAATGGCCAGTCTGAATTTTTTAGTAAATCGGTTAATTAATTTTCCTTTAAACAAAAGTAGATATACCAAAGAATTAAATTATATTAGGAACGTGGCCGAATATAACGGATACACTGCTGGCTTAGTGGAAAAATTAATCAACAAACAGAAAACAAAGAAAATGGTGACGGAATCAACGACGTTCAGAAGAGAAAAATCGGAAAAAAACTTTGTTTGCTTACCATTTGAACCTAGAATCACGAGGGGTCTAGACAACATTTTTAAAAAAGTCGACTTACAGGTAACATTTTCAACAACAAATACTTTAAAAAACTTGCTAGGTAATCCAAAAGACAAGGATAACGCGGAAAAAATGTCGGGAATTTATGAAATAAGTTGTAAAGATTGTAATCTTAAATACGTCGGACAAACAAAAAGATCGATTGGAATCAGATTCAAAGAACACATATCCCAATTACGTTACGGCACTGTAGATAAGTCTGCCGTCGCCCGACATATTTGGGATAGTAATCATCACGTTGATAAAGAAAATCTGAAATTAATAAAAAATGTTAGAAAACCAGGTCAGCTGAATGGGTTTGAAATCGTATATATTGCGAAATATAGTTGCAACAAAGAATGTATGAACAGTGCACCAGCGCCAATTACGAGTCACTTGATAGATTACTTTGCTAAATAAAATTCCCGCGTTTTCGGCACGTTTTTACCGATAACAAGTATACAGTTATTGCCGCCAAAGGAACCGTTGTTAATTTTAGCGGTCGTTGAACTTTCTCAAGACTATTACAGATGGACACTTTTAGATAAAGCAATAAGGATAGCGCAGAGACCTGGTCAGGCGATAAAAATACAATACACTGTGGAATTTTCCTACGACTAGTGTCTCATCTCGGTTCGATCTCTTTACCTGAGATCCGGTATATAAGTTGATGTTAGTTTTTTAAGTATTTAGAATGTTTCATCCTCTGATGACGCTAACTTGGTTAGTGAAACGATCGTCAGGTCTTTTTAAAATGTGTTGTGGTGATTTGGGCTCTCCAAGTGTACTTATTCCGATTATTGTTTTAATAATGTAAATCGTCAGACCTACAAAATTGGAGGGTCAGCTTAGCAATGGGGGGTTATAGTAGGACCACTGGTCAGTAGTAAGTACAATACTTACGGTTTACACGTGATGCATATGGGTTCTTTGTAGATTGTATACATATCCACATCGTTCGACATATTTTACTTTACACTAAAACAGAAAACAAAATAATAACATTAATATACAAGCATATTCTCTATTATTGTTAGTCAGTGTTATTTGGATAAGCAATGACAAATATAAAGCCATATTTTTTTAAATGATCATTAATCAAACTTTTAAGATTTATAACTAGCAAATTTGGAAAGTATCTCAGTTTAAATGAACTGGAGTTTACCAAAGACAGTGTTTAGTGTTGTGGGACTTTTCAAATCAAGATTGCAGCATATAACCTTATTTAGTTTGTAAATTTATTGTTGGTTAGGATTGTCTAAGTAAGGTTAGGCTAAATGTCATTTTATAATTACGATCGAGAATAAGAATATTCAAACTTACCCGGCGGTTTCAAAGATGAATAGCTGTCAAAAATGTATTAATTAATTTCAAGAAAGGATGCTTTGATATCAAAGAGGAAATGGATTCGGAGAAGATTTTCGCTTTTGTTCGTGAATTATTGTTGGTTGTTAAATAAATTAAGACGCGAGAAGAGCGTCATTCGTGCTTCCCAAAGAATTTGATTATTTTTAAACTATATTTTGTGTAAAGAAGACCCATGTTATGATCTAAATTAAAATTCAAACACCAGTCATAAAAATTTTATTCAGCAAAAAAAAATACACTATAAAATCTACAGGGCATCCATAAACATTGTGTAAATTATCAATATAAAAAGGTTTCTATTTACATGTAAAATTACAATCAATTATACCAATTTAAACTAAAAAAAATACAAAAACAACCAAAAAGATTTACACATTTATACAGGGTGATTATTTATATGAGATAACATAAAATTATACAAATCAAAATATAAATAATTAAAAATTAATTATACATTAATCCAGCCAATCGAAATAATATATATATATATATATATATATATATATATATATATATATATATATATATATATATATATATATATATATATATATATATATATATATATATATATATATATATATATATATATATTTATAGGTATGTATGTATGTATGTATGTGTGTGTGTGTGCGTGCGTGCGTGCGTGCGTGCTTGCGTGCGTGCGTGTGTTTGTATTCCCATATTTGTGGAATCTTTTGCGTGCTTGGAACTTTGAAGTGCCGTCTTTTTTGAGTTATGGATTCTTACACTCCGAAACCACAATTTTTTTCTCGCAAAACAAATGACTTCCCTAATATTATGCCCTCTTTCTCATCGCTTTACAACCAGCTTGCAGCTGCCTTTGGTTTTACGGGTTGTACTAGTTTCTAACAGATGCCAGTAGGAAGATTTATTTGGGTAAGGAACGATGCCAGAATTTAGGTTATGGTTGGAGTACACACACTAATATTTATGGTATCTTATAGAGTCACTGATCAGAAGCGCCCCCTGCACAAAATAATTTCAAACAGCTAGTGATCAGTGCTGCGTTGCCAGATATGGTTTCCTCGGCATTGTCTCGATGGAATGAGTGCAAAAGCCTGGACGCAGCAAGTGTGTTATGGTAGCGAATTTTCATAGAACTGTTTCTTTTTTAAACTGATCCCTACAAACAGAAATCATTTTGACTTTTTGCAAAATCTATTTACATATAACATAATAAAATATATATCTTTTATTTGTCATAATTATTATACAAAAATAAATGTAACTAAAAAGTTATATGACTCTCTTAATAATAACACAAAATATATGGGACTATTCCTTGATTTTAGAAAAGCATTCGATATAGTCTCACATGATTTACTATTGATAAAACTGGAAAAAATTGGTATAGGAGGTCTCGCTCTCAACTTATTTAAATCATACCTTTATGATAGAAAATAAAGAGTCCGCAATAGGCCGACGTTATGAAAAATGCGCACTAACTTACGTAATAATAAACCTATATCCTTCATCATATAATATTTAAGTAATTGCTGCTAAACAAGCTTCAAGTGCTAGTTGTTTATAAATAATAAGTTTGGAAAAAGAAATGGGATGTTATTTTGAGGTATAAATGAGATATTTCAGAAACGTAATATATTGAGTATTTTATGCTAATAAGCTTACACTGAAATTTTATGTACAATTAAAAAATTACATAATGTACCAGATGTTATTTTCGAATAATTAAGATGGTGTTAACTCGCTTACCTTAAAGCTAATGTTTTAGAAAACACAAAATATTTTTGCTGATTTAAAAATGTGTAAAATTAAAAACTATCAATTTTCAACACCATTGCTTTACTAGTCTGTGAACAAGCACCCCATCCATGTAAATGCATCATTCCATTTTTAGCTTTTATGTCTTCTCTAATTTGTGCGAAATCAACTACTTTTTTGTATTAACAAACCTAAGACTTATTATTGCAAGAATATTCTGGATTTAGGAAAATGTTTTTTTTTTCGTCGGTCTTTTTCCGCGGCTATGGCCAATCATCAACGCCAGGGCGCAGTTTCACCTCACTATCCTGTACATTTTGCCGAATTACTTAATTTTTGTGAAAGAGATATGAATCTTTAACGTGCCCAACATTGCATGGTACATGGGACTGACATCTTAACGCCCGCACTTAAGGGCAGATGTTCAACTTGCTCAAACACGATGCCACAACCTCGGTTGATGTTAATTTACAGTATGTACTGAAAAATAATTTGACATTTCTACTGAGAATTGAACCCGGGAGCTTTGGGTCCAGAGGCACACGTTCTTACCCCTTGGTCACAGAGGCTGCTAACTAGGTAAAATGTATTTTGTTAGATTTAAATCGTTCTTGCATTTTCGTGTCCATTTTTATGTATAAGGAATTGGTTTTTCATTTGGTAATATACTAACTGTATCTTAAATTCTTATCTTAATTAGGCGGCGATCAGTTTAGCTTCTCAGACATATAATGGTGAATTTTAACGTTTTTGAAAAGCATTCTTTATAACTTTATAACTAAAAAAATGGTAAAACAGCTGGCTAATAAAATTGAAAGTGTGAAAATATATGACAGTATAGCTGGCCTATTTCCTTTACACTACATTTCACATAAAGTTTTTGTTTCAGTAAATTACCTATAATCCAAGAAATCGCTATAATAGAGTCCGTCCACAAAATCATTTCAATATTATTACCTCGTATAGCTGACAATAAACATTAAATATTTCTGCAAACAGACTGCACACAATATTGCAGTTAATTAGTTTGGGTAATGTCAATTGTCAGTGACATATCACCAGTCATATTAATTGCGTCAGTGGTAATCTTAAGTCGCAAAAATTTAAACAACTTCGTTCGTTATGGCAGTGAATTTTCATAAAAATGTTTTTTGATAGCAAATATCTGTTTTTTAAATAAAGCAGGCATCAAATTTGGTTACTAGTATAACCTATATAGTAGAAACAAGGTGCCATGTGTCATCAAAATAACTTTATTGTTTGAAAATGTACAAAAATTGAGCTATTGAAATTTGAAGCATTTAATGAAAATTCGCTACTATAACGCACTTGCTGCGTCCCAAATTTCTATTCTTACATAGATGCATTATATTTCGATGGAAAATGCAATAACATAAGGCGTGTTCGATTAAAAATAAAAGAAAATGTGTATCACAAACGACTTATCAACGAATTATGGGCCACCTGTGATTGTCGAAATATTTTTTAAGATGTAGCTCAAGACACCCTATAATTAATGTATACAAATTTTTTTTCGTATCTTGTATAATAACGGATATATTGATGTTTATTGATTTTTGCGAAAACTCGACAAAAATTATACACCATTAAACGATAAACTCCGTAGCTAAGACTACTGCCAAAGCATCAGAGAAAGGGTCTATTTGTAATGAATATTTTGGAAATATTTTAGTAAAATGAAGGACAGTGATGGTTGAAGCTAGACTTCAGGGTTTGCAAAACATTTTTGCTAAATTTTGGTCGGTAATATAGCTATAATGATATAAACCTGCGCGCCGATTTTGGTTGCCCTTACTATGATATTTCCGGAGATATAATTTTTTTTCGAAAGAAAACAAAATTTTCCGGGAAAACCTAAGCCGATTTTCCTGGCTAACGAACCTATCTAAGCCACTGGCAAAAGGAAGGTATTCATCCAATTTAATCAAAATCAGACCATTATTTTTTGAGTGATCGGTGTGTTACATACATATATATATATATATATATATATATATATATATATATATATATATATATATATATATATATATATATATATATATATATATATATATATATATATATATATATATATATATATATATAACCCCGGATATGTGTTCAAGGGGGTCTAATTAGCGCTCAAAATTCAAAAGTTGGGATCTCCTCAATAGTGTTTTTTTTTAAAGAAAATTCACTAAAAACTGATTTAATGTCTGAAATTATTCCAATTTTTCCTAGTCTAAAATTTAAGTACCTTTCGTAAATCTGTTGTCAGGCAGTCTCCCACAGAAAGTAAATCGTTTAAAGCCTTGTCATTGATTTTTTGCATACAGGCACTAGCATTAAAAAACAGGTAGTGTTGTTGACTTGTCTAATAAACGGGTGAGTGCCGTAAATAAAACATATTGATCGCATCAGTATAGGGTCACTATACTTTTATGCATAGTTTTTGATCATACCCTTGTTTATGTCTTGCCAGATATGGCCTCGTCACATTCCTGGAACTTTCTATTCTTTAAAAGTTTTTCCCTTAAGGTCTACCGAATTTAGAGAATCAATATAGGCTTATTGGTGTAGGTACGTGTTGTTTAGGAAATTTGTGAATAAATTCTTCACCGGGAACATTATTTTCATCCTTTAAACTGATTAACCGATCATTTTAAGTTTGCAGAATTTGGATATGTTTACATATATTATTAAATCTTCCTTGGCTTGTAAATTAACACAGTTGTATCTCTTATCACGGCATATTGTTTATGTTATCCCCTGACTTACCTTTTATAACCATAATCTTTCACATAAACATCATTAAAAGAATGTATGGGTATGTTATTAACACGTTTTAGTGAATTTTCTTTTACAAAATTTATTAATGAGGAGATCCCGACTATAACTTTTTTGTATGTTGACCTACATAGCTAAATTTTGGTAGGTAATTTACCTATAACGTGTACCAAATTTGGTTGCCCTTACTTTGTTATTTCCGGAGATAAAATTTTTTTTCGAAAGAAAACAAAAATTTTTCCGGGAAAACCTAGGCCGATTTTCCTGGCTGACGAACTTATCCAAGCCACTTGCGAAAGCAAGGTATTCACCAAATTTTGTCAAAATCGGCCCATTATTTTTTGAGTTATCGGTGTGATACACACACACACACACAGATATATATATATATATATATATATATATATATATATATATATATATATATATATATATATATATATATATATATATATACATGGTGGCGCGCTGAAAACGAAACAGACCGATTTGCGTCCAGAGAAATTTTTTTTAAAGACGCTGAAAGACGTTAATTTTAATGTTGAGGGGGACATGTTTTGACATAAAACTCAACTTTGTCACATGAACCCATTAAGGGTGGCGATAACAACCCTTATATTTTAAATAGGGAACATGGGTCGACTGTTACATCATTTGAAAGCTCTTTCTTTTCTGAATTCAGCACACAAATTTTTTTGGAAGTTTTATCAACTCGTTTAAAAATTATTCACAGTTGGAGTTGCAAGAACGTATTTCATTCATTGTGATAAGAAATGCACTAATTAGTCAAAAATGTTTATTCAGTTAAGTAAATTGTTGACCACCAGCTTCCATACAAAAGTACAAATTGTGTTCAAAACGAGCTCTGACATTCTGGAGCATTTGTGGAGTTATTAGACGGCATTCTTCAACAATGCATCGTCGTAACAAACTTCGGTTGTGTTGCGTAAATTCTACTCTTTAAATGGCCCCATAGAATAAAGTCTATAGGAGTTAAATCCGGTGATCTAGGAGGCCACTCAATAGCACCTCTACGTCCAATCCATTGTCCTGGAAACTCTCTGTTCAAAAACTCCCTAACACGTTGTGAAAAATGCGGAGGAGCTCCATCTTGTTGAAACACTAATTGATTTTTTTGATAGCGATCATCATTTTCAACAATGCCAATTTGTAGAGGGTAAACGATATCTTCTAGTAACTCCAAATACGTTTCGCCACTCAAATTGCCATCAAGAAAAATTGGTCCGATTAAACGGTCTCCAAAAATGCCAGTCCAGACATTCAATTTCTGTGGAGTTTGAGTGTGGACTTCGTGAAAATTTCTTGGATTATTATCTGCCCAATAACGACAATTATGACGATTGATTGTAGAGTTTAATAAAAACGTACACTCGCCTGAAAACAGATATTGAACAGAAAGTTTCCGTTATCAGATATTCGTGCAGTCATAACTTCACAAAACCCCAGCCGCCGATCAAAATCATCTTCATTCAGTTGTTGTACAAGATGAATTTTATACGGGTGAAATTTATGATGCTTCAATATTCGCTGAATAGTTCTTCTTTTGACGTTTGAAATAGTGGCCAATTTTCTCGTGCTCAAAGTTGGGTCTGCAGCAATTTGTCCTAAAAGTTGAATCTCAGTAGTCTCATTTCTAACCAGAAATTCACGTTCAGGATCCCGTTTTTTGTTGGCTACTGAACCAATTTGTCGAAACTTTGCAACTAACTCCAAAATGTATTTCTGTATGTCTGTTCGGAGGTCGCTCATTAAACAAATTTGCGGTACGGTTGGCACAGTCATCGTTTTTGAAAAAAAGAGTAATGATTTTAAGTCTTTCTTCTACGGAATACACCATTGTGAAATTAATTTTCGGTAGTACTATTAAGTATCAAACCAACCCAAAAACTGAAATAATAAACCGCATTTCTCTCATTCCGATAAGAAATGTTCTGATTACAAACCAAAAAACATTGACTATCAGCACATTTTTTATCGGAATGAGTGAAGTGCGTTTTTTGCATCTTCAACTGTGAATAATTTTTAAAGGAGTTGATAAAACTTGTGTGCTGAACTTCAAATGATGTAACGCTCGACCCATGTTCCCTATTTAAAATATAAGGGTTGTCATCACCACCCTTAAGCGGTTGATGTGACAAAGTTGAGTTTTATGTGAAAATATGTCCCCCTCAATATTAAAATTGACGTGTTTCAGCGTTTCTTTAAAAAAATTTCTCTGGACGCAAATCGGTCTGTTTCTTTTCAATGCGCCACCCCATATATATATATATATATATATATATATATATATATATATATATATATATATATATATATATATATATATATATATATATATATATATATATAAACATATAAAAATCGAAACTGACCCCGGATATGTGTTCTAGGGGGCCTAATTAGCACTCATTTGAAAACATTTTTTCAAAATTTAAAAATCGGGATCTCGTCATTAGTGATTTTTTTTTAAGAAAATTCACTAATAAATTGGGATTTTCCTCAAAACGTCAAAGTCGCGATTTAAAACGTTAAAATTGGCAACATTTAGGCAAAGAACTTGAATCTGATACGGGCTATGGAAAGAAAATACCTCAAGAAGAATGTTGTACCAACCCTGAAGTCTTAGTTTCCACCGTCATTGTCCTTCATTTTACTAAATTCTTCTCAGAAAATTCATTTCAAATAGACCCTTTCTCTGATGCTTGGCCGTAGTCTTAGCTATTATAATTTTTGTCAAATTTTCGTTAAAAATCAATAAAAATATATCCATTATCATAAGATATGAAAAAAAAATGTATACATTAATTATAGGGTGTATAGAACTACATCTTAAAGAATTATTTCTACAATCACAAGCTGGCCCACAAGTCGTTGGTGATAAAAATTTTCTTTTTTAGTGAATTTTCTTTAAAAATATTCACTAATGAGGAGATCCCGACTTTTGAATTTTGAAAAAAATTCTTCAAATGAGCGCTAACTTGGCCCCCTAGAACACATATCCGGGATCAGTTCGATTTATATATATATATATATATATATATATATATATATATATATATATATATATATATATATATATATATATATATATATATATCTCCGGAAATAACAAAGCAAGAGCAACCGAATTTGATACATCGTTTTACATCGCTATAGGTAAAATACCAACCAAAATTTAGCGTTGTAGGTCAAAAGACAAAAAAGTTATAGGCATTTAAAGAAACATAAATGGGGGTTTTCCTCAAAACGCCAAAGTGACAATTTGAACCGTCAAATTTCGCAACATTTAGGCAAAGAACTTGAATCTAATACGAGCTACGGAAAGATAATGTCTCAAGAAGAATGTTTTACAAACCCTGAAGTCTTAGCTTCAACCGTCATTGTCCTTCATTTTACTAAAATGTTTCCAGAAAATTCATATCAAATAGACCCTTTCTCTGATGCTTGGCCAGTAGTCTTAGCTATAGAGTTTATCGTTTAATGGTATAGAACTTTTGTCGAATTTTCGTAAAAAATCAACAAAGCTCAATATATTCGTTATTCTACAAGATATGAAAAAAATTGTATACATTATATATAGTATATAGGGTGTCTTGAGCTACATATTAAAAAAATATTTCTACAATCACAGAGTGGCCAATAAGTCGTTGGTGATACAAATAATTTTTTTTAGTCGAAAACGCCTTATGTTTTTGCATTTTCCATCGAAATATAATCCATGTTTGTAAGTAAAAAGATTCTGGACGCAGCAAGTGCGTTATGGTAGCGAATTTTGATTAAATGCTTCATATTTGAAAAGCTCAATTTGCTATTAACCTATAAGGTTGACCAAAAACGGATTTTTTCGGTTACACTTTAAGTTTACTTTCGGAAATTTTTGTACGTTTTCAAACAATAAAGTTTTTGATGAAACATGGCACATTGTTTCTTCTATATTGGTTATACTGTTAATCAAATTTGATGCCTGCTTTCTTTAAAAAAACGCACATATTTGCTATTAAAACATTTTTATGAAAATTCACTACCATAACGTACTTGCTGCGTCCAGACTTTTTTATTAACTCGTTTTCTTGTCTGTCTGTCTGTTCGGTACAAATTTTGCATTCGATTTTAAACCAGCTTCGCGATGAGCTAGAGACTTAAAACTTTAAACTCATTTAACAGTTAGCAACAGGTTTCAGATTGAATAATTAAGTGTGTAAGAGAGACAGAAACACAAGACTAAAAAGCATAAAACGCTTGTTTTAATATATATTTTTAATATACGACGTTTTTAAAACGGACTAAAATGTATAAAATAGTTTCTTTTCGCCCCATACAGATTTATAACCCCATACATAGATTCCTAACCCCATACAGATTGCTATCTTTCTTTCAATGTAATCCAGTCGCGAATCCGTCATCTGGTTTTCTTGTAGACTCTAACATTGTTTTCACACCTCATACCTTCTTTTCTTTTCAATAATTTCTCTAGAATCCTAATACCAAACCAATCTGTACAAAACTAGTCCTTTACCAATTGATTCAGATATTCATATTCGTCTTTGTTACATAAGTGATAAATACAGTTTGCACCATTTGGTGAAATGACATTTACTTTACCATAACTATCCATCCAATTAGTGTCTTTGTTAAAACTGGCCCACTGCGTTCTAACTCAATAGATCTTCTTGATTTTATTAAATGACTTTGTTCTGGCCCAATTAAGATAGTTGACTATTATTCATAACATGAGAAAACTTCATGAAACCATCTTATGTCAATTTGCTCATTTAAAACAAGGTACTTGCTGTCGTGTATGTGTTTATTTAATTCCAAAGTTTCAAAAAAAAGTGAAGTTTGCGCTGAATACCAAAATGTTGTTTTCTTGCGCAAGTTCACTGTGGGCTTATGTAGCCAAAAAATGCATATGAAGATGGGATAGCAATTAAGATGTTCTTCAAATGAATTCTTTTTTGGCATTTCCAATCGATGTGCCGAAATCGAAAAATCGAAAAGATATTACCAGCTATTGTATAATACTACATAAAAAATATTTTTTGTCACCCTTTGCAAAAGTGAAAAAATGCATTTACACATCGAGATGGCAATTAAGCTGTTTTCCCAATATGTATTATTTTTTCGCATTTGCAGTTAATGTCCCAAAATCATAGAATCAAAAAAATATGACTAAGGCCCTAATGTATGATGCACCATGCAAATTATTTTTTTTCACTCTTTACAAAAGTGAAAAAGAAAATGAATTTTAACATCGGGTTAGCTATCACCACGTTTTCGAAATATGTATTATTCTTTGACATTTGCAGCCAATGTTCCAAAATCATAAAAAGAAAAAAAAATTACCAAGACCCTAGTGTATTATAAAATCTGAAAATTATTTTTTGTCACCCTTTGCAAAAGTGAAAATATGCATATGAAAATCGGGGTAGCAATTGAGTCGTTTCCGCAATATGTATTATTTTTTGCCATCTATAATCAATGTGCCGAAATCATAAAAACAGAAAACTACTACCAAGGCCCTAATGTATAAGAACTCATGCAAATTAGTTTTCGTCACCCCCTTCGCAAGAGTGAAACAAATGAATGTTAACATCGGGTTAGGTCAGGTTTTTCAAATATCGAAATTAATACCAAGGCCGTAGGGCTTCATTAAAAAACCTGAATATTTTTTCTTGCCCTTCGCAATAGTAAAACAAATGCTTGTCAATTGTTAATAACATAATGTGTGTTTGTATTCCCATATTTGTGGAATCTTGTGCGTGCTTGAAACTTTGAAGTGTGGTCATTTTTGAATTGTGGATACTTACACTCCGAGGCCACAATGTTATTTTCGCAAAACAAATTAATTCCCGAATATTATGCTCTCTTTCTCGTCGCTTTACAACCAGATTGCAGCTACCTTTGGTTTTACCGGTTGTACTAGTTTCTAACTGATGCCAATTGGAAGATTTATTTGGGTAAGAAACGATGCCAGAATTGAGGTTACGATAGGAGTTGCGGAGTTACAGAGCCGTTGCGGACTGAAACTTATATGAAGGTTTTGTCTGAAAATCATTCATAGATTAATTCCTTGAAGTTTGTGCACCATACTTAATACCATATATATATATATATATATATATATATACATATATATATATATATATATATATATATATATATATATATATATATAATATGCATATATTAAGTGTGCTGGCGTTGTATATGTAGTAGGTATATCCAGCAGGTCTTGGGCCTTCTGTGTGTTGGCACAAAATAAAGCTATAATCGAACCTTAATGCTGATGCGTTCATTTTAGCCTTCTATATTTTAGCAGTTGCTGCATAAATCAGTGTACGGTGAGAGTGGGTCCAGTAGCTAAATTTAAAGCAAACTGAACTATTATGTATATTTGACATTGTCAAAGTAGATATATTGTATTGGGGAATTTTTTTAAAACAGTCGTATAAAAAAATCCTTTCAGAACGTTATTGACCCCCAAAAAAACGAGCAACATAAAAAATCGATTATGTGCGTATGTGCATATATATATATATATATATATATATATATATATATATATATATATATATATATATATATATATATATTATATATATATATATATATATATATATATATATATATATATATTTATATATATATATATATATATATATATATATTTATATATATATATATATATATATATATATATATATATATATATATATATATATATATATATATATATATTGGATTCTTATTAAGGTTGATGTTTTCGCTTATAACCGTGACGCAGAAGCCGCACTCTGAAGACCTTTAAACCATCGTATGGGTAGTCTAAGATTTGGCTTAGCAGTATCGATGGTCCAGTAGTAAGGACGTGAGTAGAAGGGCGACACTTTCCGCCATCTTGGATAATTAAAAACCCATTAATTACTCTTTAACGACTATGTGAAGGTCATTAACCTTGGATAATTTTAATCATCTATGACGTCATTAATTAGTTTCTAATTGTTGTAATATATCTTTAAAATTTGTTTTGGAAATTTTTTAATTACCATTATGTTAATTGTCAGGTGGCAGCATTGGTAACGAGATATAAATGTATCTGAATATGCATATACGTATACGAAATTCGAATCCCCCAAAAATCTCGTTTTCATTCCTTGTTAAGGCAGCAAGTAATATATAACGCAATTTAATTAAAATCGTGTCATTTTATGAAATAGAAGGAAGTTTTGGACATATCGGTTAAGATATAATACAGTTTTTATAACTATGGAATTTTTCGACAATTGTGCCGTGAAGAATGGCCAGCAATTTTTTTAAATTTTATGTGCTTTAATTTGTCTATTAACAAGTCAGCTGAGTTAAACAAATTGAATATCTAGCTTTGTATAAATCAATAATCAATATCATTAATTATGTTTATAGATAACTATGTCGTCTAATTTAAATGGTTTACCAGCAAGCGAAATACTTTCGTTGTACAGTGTGAGTTTTTTAGTGCAAACAGCAATATTTTAACGTCATAAATTTCAGAATTCAGTTTTACCAAGATGACATACCTCAAGGGCTTTCTGAATATTCCGAATTGATATTTTTTGGCAATTTGTTTAATATATTTATTCATGTGTACACTACAACAAGTTAACTAATTTCAAAATTCTCTCTCTCTCTCTTTCCGTCTCTCTGCAATTATGCTTTTTTATTTAGACCCAGTTCCATTAACTGTGATCAGCTGTTTCTTTTGACTTGTTTTCTTAAAAATTGATTGTATTTATTTTGGTTTTAGAAAGTCGTCAGCCAGTATCTCAAAATGTAGATCAATATACATTTCACGCGGATAACTCAAAAACTGATGGTAACTGATATTATATTGTTTTAAGTTATGTTTATGATTTATTCGATGGTTTGTTGTAGATGTTAAGCCTGACTTAGAATGGATGTCAGCCAACGAACTACTTAGCCTTTTTGGAGAGGGATTTTTTAATACGCGCTCCTCTTTATAACAAATATCTAGACTTATCACATACCTTATTATCTCTAAATGTCAAAGTGTAGAATTCACTTTTACCGAGATGACATACCTCAAGGACTTTCTGAATATCCTGAATTGATATTTTTGGCAATTTGTTTATTAAATAAATAGGATCCTGGACACTCCATTTAAATACATGTAAATTTTGTAGTCTAGTATGGACAGTCAAGTCTATCTCTGGACATTTAAGTCAACCCTGGACATAATTATAACGGTGTTTAAATGCAAATAGATTGAATTATTTTCGGGGAGTCAGGTATGGGCAAGGTATTATTAATAATGAAAACAGTGGTAAAATATAAAAAATATAATATATTTATTCATGTGTGCACTATAACAAGTTAACTAATTTTAAAATTGTCTCTCTCTGCAATTCTGCTTTTTTATTTAGACCCAGTTCTATTAACTGTTTAATCAGCTGTTTCTTTCGAACTTGTTTTTATCTGTACGCCTTTCTGATTGCAATTTCTTTTTCTGTTTGGTAAAACAGTCTTCTCTTTTCATTAGCTTCTTGTCTTCTACGAATACCCGAACCTACTCTGGTGCTGGTGGCTACTCTGGTGGTTAATATCTAGCTTTGTATAGATCAATAATCAATATCATTAATTATGTTTATAGATAACTATGTCGTCTAATTTAAATGGTTTACCAGCAAGCGAAATACTTTTGTTGTACAGTGTGAGTTTTTTAGTGCAAACAGCAATATTTTAACGTCATAAATTTCAGAATTCAGTTTTACCAAGATGACATACCTCAAGGGCTTTCTGAATATTCCGAATTGATATTTTTTGGCAATTTGTTTAATATATTTATTCATGTGTACACTACAACAAGTTAACTAATTTCAAAATTCTCTCTCTCTCTCTCTCTCTCTCTCTCTCTCTCTCTCTCTCTCTCTCTCTCTCTCTCTCTCTCTCTCTCTCTCCGTCTCTCTGCAATTGTGCTTTTTTATTTAGACCCAGTTCCATTAACTGTGATCAGCTGTTTCTTTTGACTTGTTTTCTTAAAAATTGTTTGTATTTATTTTGGTTTTAGAAAGTCGTCAGCCGGTATCTCAAAATGTAGATCAATATACATTTCACGCGGATAACTCAAAAACTGATGGTAACTGATATTATATTGTTTTAAGTTATGTTTATGATTTATTCGATGGTTTGTTGTAGATGTTAAGCCTGACTTAGAATGGATGTCAGCCAACGAACTACTTTGCCTTTTTGGAGAGGGATTTTTTAATATGCGCTCCTCTTTATAACAAATATCTAGACTTATCACGTACCTTATTATCTCTAAATGTCAAAGTGTAGAATTCAGTTTTACCGAGATGACATACCTCAAGGACTTTTTGAATATCCTGAATTGATATTTTTGGCAATTTGTTTATTGAATAAATAGGATCCTGGACACTCCATTTAAATACATGTAAATTTTGTAGTCTAGTATGGACAGTCAAGTCTATCTCTGGACATTTAAGTCAACCCTGGACATAATTATAACGGTGTTTAAATGCAAATAGATTGAATTATTTTTGGGGAGTCAGGTATGGGCAAGGTATTATTAATAATGAAAACAGTGGTAAAATATAAAAAATATAATATATTTATTCATGTGTACACTATAACAAGTTAACTAATTTTAAAATTGTCTCTCTCTGCAATTCTGCTTTTTATTTAGACCCAGTTCTATTAACTGTTTAATCAGCTGTTTCTTTCGAACTTGTTTTTATCTGTACGCCTTTCTGATTGCAATTTCTTTTTCTGTTTGGTAAAACAGTCTTCTCTTTTCATTAGCTTCTTGTCTTCTACGAATACCCGAACCTAATCTGGTGCACTGACAAGTCTCTTTATTGTGCTATTCTTTTACTGATGCGTAACTGATACGTTTTCAACTTTTTTCCTTTATCAGATTTGGTAAAAGCTAAATAGTTTTCTGATGCTGTTGAAGCAGGTGTACTTAAAAATTCACCTTTTACAGATTTTTAGCGTTGCCGGGGATATCTGGAAGCTATTTCGGATACAAAAGCTAATATCTCTATAATTTTGTTTGTAAATTTAAATGCTGGACCGTACTTGTAACCTTTATCTAGAAAATATGTTTTTCAGTTATAAAATATGTATCGCTTAAGTTTTCAAATATTGTGTAGAAGTTATGTGTTTGTGGGGTTTGTTCACTGATTTCATGAATGTTGTACCCTATCTAAGTTTCTGATTTTGTGTGTTTGTGTTAAGCGAAATAGAACAATCACAACAGTCATTTCGGTAGGCAAGTATTATATGGTACTAGTTCAATCTGTGACAGTTAAATAATTTCTAGTTAAAAATTGTTCCTAGTTACTATGCCTTCGGTTTTTGGTCCTAACTAATACGTTGATATGTTACTTACCTTAATGGTGAGTGTAGGAAAAATTATTAACATGCACAAAGGTTATAATTTTCGTTTAAATTTGTTTTAAAATTATGTTCAGCTTACATTTACGTTTTAATGTAAAATAAAACTTCAATAAAATTTAAAAAAATTGATTAATTTGGAAACGATATATTTATATATTTAGTGTAAAATTCTCACAGTATTAGCATTGGCTTTCCGAATATCGTGAATTAGAGAAAACAGATTTTAAAATTATCTGAATAAACACACTATATGTGTTTATAATAATATAAAAGGCAATGTTGTTTATGTTGAAGGTGTTTTGATGAAGGTAAACTTAAAAGTAAAAATATTAGTTGCATTCAATGTAAGCCAGAATTTAGAGTTATTAAGTGTTTCATGCAAAGTCAGAGGCATAAACTTAAACTAAAAAATTCACAATCAGTCAATTTTTATACTTTAAAGAAAATAATAACCAGATTTAACCTTAAATTTTTACAATTTACAAAGAGAAGGCGTTTTCGTGATTCACATGGCACAACTCCTTATTGGTTTAAGTTATAAATCATATGTATAATTACTTATTTATTATTAACTCTTTCATGTTCACTTTAGATCACTGTATTGGGTCGCAATAGTAGTTATAGAAATTATTTTTAGCCTTCACATTTTAATTTTGTGTCTGTTTACCTAGCTACAAGAAGATGGATATACAAGATTTTCTGGAAAAATATGACACTTTGTTGTTAGATTATCATCGCAATCAAATTTATGGACTTCAAAATGCGTTGGGAAATTTCGAAAATGAACCGATGAGAATAACATGTCACGGAATGCATTATGAAAGTTGCGTCTGGTCCAAAGACGATGCCAAGGGCGGTCCAGATACTTGTGAATGCTTTCGTAAAAAATTACTTAGATCCAAAATAGATAAAATAATTAACTTATATTTAAGAAAGAAGCTATTGTCATTGTAAAAAAAGAATGTAATTATTATATATATATATATATATATATATATATATATATATATATATATATATATATATATATATATATATATATATATATATATATATATATATATATATAAAATTTAAAAAACCAGTGATCAAGCGTATTTATTTTTAGTCTTCACATTTAAATTTTGTGTATTAAGTACCTAATAGTAACGATTTAAATTTCGTTACTTGTTATTGTGTTCAACTGTAAATATTGTTTATACGTGATGTACCTTATTACAGTAATAAAGCTCATATATAGATATGCTCTTTATTTTAAACAACAAAAATTATAAAAACTCTCATCATTACTACATTTGTCAACGTTTTACTTATACACCTATTATAATACGGTGTCACCGTTTCGTGGAATCGTCGGACAGAAGAAAATTGAATTTATTTATGGATAAAAACCCGTTGCCACCCTACAGTGTTCTCATAAACAAAACAACTAAAGGACAAATGACGTTTCTAAAATGTCTCTGTGATGTATTTCTATATTTAGCGTCAAAGTAAAATCAACTTATAACAATAATAACCATTGCAATAATAATAATATAACTAACAATAACAGCAAAGGAAGTAGGCTCTCTATAACAAAAATATTGATGCAAATTAACTTATTACATTATTGCAAATATTTTTAATATAGATAAGTGTTTTTCTGTTTGATACATTTAATTAGAAGCAAAAGTTTCCAAGAAAGAGGAATCAATCAAAAATTAGTTTGCTCATTTAAGGAAAGACATTTGTTTTCGTGTAAGTATGTGCTTTTTAATAAATAAAGCTTCAAAAAGTAGCCTTTGCGCTTGTCATTACAAAAATCTAGTTACTCCATGTGGTTGTATTGAGTATCAGTGATATGTTTTGCAAAATGTAGCTTTGTCAGTGTGCTTATTTCTAAGTGCAGAATATTTGTATCTGGTATTAAAACTTATATAAGCTTGGTAGATATGGACTGCGTTACAATGCTGATTTATAAATTCCAGCTATTGTCAACAAATATAATTTTTCTTTCTAGTTAAATAGGAAATCACGCGTCGCGTTCTAAGATTTAAAAGCTATTTTTTATTTGTACTGCTACTTAACATTTCATAAATCTTTTCTGAAATGTTTCCAAAGTAAGTTTTTGAACATATTTTTTATCTTTTTGTTTCTAATACAGATTTGGGTAAGTTAAATTTAGGGCTAATTTGTATTATTTTGTGTCTATTATCTTATCGATTATTTTAACAGAGTGCACATTATTAAATGCTATTTACTTGATTCCTAAAATTTATTTTTGAGTCGTTTCAGGTATATAGGTATTGAAAATGCATGATGCATCGTCTTTAAATGGTAGACTGACGCATCTTTTGTGATAAAAAAGAAAAAAAAGGTGACATGAATTGTATGTTATAGTTTTTCCCTGTATATTGAAAAGTCAAGTGAATTATTCTCTAACTTTTTAAAAGCTACACGTAAGAGATTTATAGTATCGTTAGCTTCTTTGTCTAAAGTACATTTTAATGTTTGCATGGGGTTATAAATAAACTTTAAAAATTCATTTAATTCTGTAAAGCTATCTTGAGAACATGCTAAAATGTAATCTACATATCTGTACCAAAAGATAATATGGTGAAACTTCTAATGTTGAAACTTGTTTTTTTAAGTTTTTAATGAATATGTTGACCAAGAAATGAGACAACGAACCACCCGTAAGAAGAAGGTCTTCATTTTGCGGAGAAAAATTTTCACTAAATTTAAAATAGCTTTGCTTTGTAAATTCGATAAACAGATTCACTATTTGGTTTTTTGTCACTACATTTACTTTTCGTCTCTAGTAAACGGTTTTTTAATGAGGGTAAGAATTGTCTAAAGGGTATTTTAGAATACATGCCACTAACATAAAACCAAACTAATTCACTGTTTGATGGAATAGTTGTGTTATTTAAATTCTGTCATACTTCATGAGAAACCTAAGCTGAATATTTTGAAATGTAATTGTGTTCTTAAATAAGCGTAACCATTCTGCTGGCTATATTATAATTTAACATGACTAACTGCTGTCTTATGGATTTGGTTTATGTATTTTTAAATATCCACACATATCTGGTGGTTACGGATTTTTATATAAAAGTTATTTAATTTCTTACACCCCACACATAGATGTATTTTTACCCGATTTTGTAGTTTTGTCTGGAAGGAATTTTTCGGGGTATCTCCTAATCTCTGTTCTTCCCTGCGATAATAAAATGATTTTTTTTTTATGTTGCATAAGGCCTTATTTTTAGCCATGGTTGTGTTTGCTTTTTCTTTATCAGATTTGGTAAAAGCTAAATAGTTTTAGGATGTTGTTGAAGCAAGTGTACTTAAAAATCCACCTTTTTCAGGTTTTCGCGTTGCCGGGGATATCTGGAAGCTAATATCTCTGTAATTTTCTTTGTAAATTTAAATGCTGGACCGTATTTGTAACCTTTATATAGATTTTTTTTCAGTTATAAAATGTGTATCGCTTAAGTTTTCAAATGTTGTGTTTCCGGTGTAGCTGTTGACTGACTTCACGAATGTTGTGCCCGTTCTAGGTTTCTCTTTTTGTTTGTTTGTGATAAGCGAAATAGAACTTTAAAAAATGCTTAACTCAAAAAAAAAGAGAAACCTAGAATGGGCACAACATTCGTGAAGTCAGTCAACAGCTACACCGGAAACACAACATTTGAAAACTTAAGCGATACACATTTTATAACTGAAAAAAAATCTATATAAAGGTTACAAATACGGTCCAGCATTTACATTTACAAAGAAAATTACAGAGATATTAGCTTCCAGATATCCCCGGCAACGCGAAAACCTGAAAAAGGTGGATTTTTAAGTACACTTGCTTCAACAACGTCTAAAACTATTTAGCTTTTATCAAATCTGATAAAGAAAAAGCAAACACAACCATGGCTAAAAATAAGGCCTTATGCAACATAAAAATAAATCATTTTATTATCGCAGGGAAGAACAGAGATTAGGAGATACCCCGAAAAATTCCTTCCAGACAAAACTACAAAATCGGGTAAAAATACATCTATGTGTGGGGTGTAAGAAATTAAATAACTTTTATATAAAAATCCGTAACCACCAGATATGTGTGGATATTTAAAAATACATAAACCAAATCCATAAGACAGCAGTTAGTCATGTTAAATTATAATATAGCCAGCAGAATGGTTACGCTTATATAAGAACACAATTACATTTCAAAATATTCAGCTTAGGTTTCTCATGAAGTATGACAGAATTTAAATAACACAACTATTCCATCAAACAGTGAATTAGTTTGGTTTTATGTTAGTGGCATGTATTCTAAAATACCCTTTAGACAATTCTTACCCTCATTAAAAAACCGTTTACTAGAGACGAAAAGTAAATGTAGTGACAAAAAACCAAATAATGAATCTGTTTATCGAATTTACAAAGCAAAGCTATTTTAAATTGAGTGAAAATTTTTCCCCGCAAAATGAAGACCTTCTTCTTACGGGTGGTTCGTTGTCTCATTTCTTGGTCAACATATTCATGAAAAACTTAGAAAAACAAGTTTCAACATTAGAAGTTTCACCATATTATCTTTTGGTACAGATATGTAGATTACATTTTAGCATGTTCTCAAGATAGTTTTACAGAATTAAATGAATTTTTAAAGTTTATTTATAACCCTATGCAAACATTAAAATGTACTTTAGACAAAGAAGCTAACGATACTATAAATCTCTTACGTGTAGCTTTTAAAAAGTTAGAGAATAATTCACTTGACTTTTCAATATACAGGGAAAAACTATACCATACAATTCATGTCACACTTTTTTTCTTTTTTTTTACAAAAGATGCGTCAGTCTACCATTTAAAGACGATGCATCATGCATTTTCAATACCTATATACCTGAAACGACTCAAAAATAAATTTTAGGAATCAAGTAAATAGCATTTAATAATGTGCACTCTGTTAAAATAATCGATAAGATAATAGACACAAAATAATACAAATTAGCCCTAAATTTAACTTACCCAAATCTGTATTAGAAACAAAAAGATAAAAAATATGTTCAAAAACTTACTTTGGAAACATTTCAGAAAAGATTTATGAAATGTTAAGTAGCAGTACAAATAAAAAATAGCTTTTAAATCTTAGAACGCGACGCGTGATTTCCTATTTAACTAGAAAGAAAAATTATATTTGTTGACATAAATCAGCATTGTAACGCAGTCCATATCTACCAAGCTTATATAAGTTTTAATACCAGATACAAACATTCTGCACTTAGAAATAAGCACACTGACAAAGCTACATTTTGCAAAACATATCACTGATACTCAATACAACCACATGGAGTAACTAGATTTTTGTAATGACAAGCGCAAAGACTACTTTTTTAAGCTTTATTTATTAAAAAGCACATACTTACACGAAAACAAATGTCTTTCCTTAAATGAGCAAACTAATTTTTGATTGATTCCTCTTTCTTGGAAACTTTTGCTTCTAATTAAATGTATCAAACAGAAAAACACTTATCTATATTAAAAATATTTGCAATAATGTAATAAGTTAATTTGCATCAATATTTTTGTTATAGAGAGCCTACTTCCTTTGCTGTTATTGTTAGTTATATTATTATTATTGCAATGGTTATTATTGTTATAAGTTGATTTTACTTTGACGCTAAATATAGAAATACATCACAGAGACATTTTAGAAACGTCATTTGTCCTTTAGTTGTTTTGTTTATGAGAACACTGTAGGGTGGCAACGGGTTTTTATCCATAAATAAATTTAATTTTCTTCTGTCCGACGATTCCACGAAACGGTGACACCGTATTATAATAGGTGTATAAGTAAAACGTTGACAAATGTAGTAATGATAAGAGTTTTTTATAATTTTTGTTGTTTAAAATAAAGAGCATATCTATATATGAGCTTTATTACTGTAATAAGGTACATCACGTATAAACAATATTTACAGTTGAACACAATAACAAGTAACGAAATTTAAATCGTTACTATTAGGTACTTAATACACAAAATTTAAATGTGAAGACTAAAAATAAATACGCTTGATCACTGGTTTTTTAAATTATATATATATATATATATATATATATATATATATATATATATATATATATATATATATATATATATATATATATATATATATATATATAATAATAATAATAATTACATTCTTTTTTTACAATGACAATAGCTTCTTTCTTAAATATAAGTTAATTATTTTATCTATTTTGGATCTAAGTAATTTTTTATGAAAGCATTCACAAGTATCTGGACCGCCCTTGGCATCGTCTTTGGACCAGACGCAACTTTCATAATGCATTCCGTGACATGTTATTCTCATCGGTTCATTTTCGAAATTTCCCAACGCATTTTGAAGTCCATAAATTTGATTGCGATGATAATCTAACAACAAAGTGTCATATTTTTCCAGAAAATCTTGTATATCCATCTTCTTGTAGCTAGGTAAACAGACACAAAATTAAAATGTGAAGGCTAAAAATAATTTCTATAACTACTATTGCGACCCAATACAGTGATCTAAAGTGAACATGAAAGAGTTAATGATAAATAAGTAATTATACATATGATTTATAACTTAAACCAATAAGGAGTTGTGCCATGTGAATCACGAAAACGCCTTCTCTTTGTAAATTGTAAAAATTTAAGGTTAAATCTGGTTATTATTTTCTGTAAAGTATAAAAATTGACTGATTGTAAATTTTTTAGTTTAAGTTTATACCTCTGACTGCATGAAACACTTAATAACTCTAAATTCTGGCTTACATTGAATGCAACTAATATTTTTACTTTTAAGTTTACCTTCATCAAAACACCTTCAACATAAACAACATTGCCTTTTATATTATTATAAACACATATAGTGTGTTTATTCAGATAATTTTAAAATCTGTTTTCTCTAATTCACGATATTCGGAAAGCCAATGCTAATACTGTGAGAATTTTACACTAAATATATAAATATATCGTTTCCAAATTAATCAATTTTTTTTAAATTTTATTGAAGTTTTATTTTACATTAAAACGTAAATGTAAGCTGAACATAATTTTAAAACAAATTTTAAACGAAAATTATAACCTTTGTGCATGTTAATAATTTTTCCTACACTCACCATTAAGGTAAGTAACATATCAACGTATTAGTTAGGACCAAAAACCGAAGGCATAGTAACTAGGAACAATTTTTAACTAGAAATTATTTCACTGTCACAGATTGAACTAGTACCATATAATACTTGCCTACCGAAATGACTGTTGTGATTGTTCTATTTCGCTTAACACAAACACACAAAATCAGAAACTTAGATAGGGTACAACATTCATGAAATCAGTGAACAAACCCCACAAACACATAACTTCTACACAATATTTGAAAACTTAAGCGATACATATTTTATAACTGAAAAACATATTTTCTAGATAAAGGTTACAAGTACGGTCCAGCATTTAAATTTACAAACAAAATTATAGAGATATTAGCTTTTGTATCCGAAATAGCTTCCAGATATCCCCGGCAACGCTAAAAATCTGTAAAAGGTGAATTTTAAAGTACACCTGCTTCAACAGCATCAGAAAACTATTTAGCTTTTACCAAATCTGATAAAGGAAAAAAGTTGAAAACGTATCAGTTACGCATCAGTAAAAGAATAGCACAATAAAGTGACTTGTCAGTGCACCAGAGTAGGTTCGGGTATTCGTAGAAGACAAGAAGCTAATGAAAAGAGAAGACTGTTTTACCAAACAGAAAAAGAAATTGCAATCAGAAAGGCGTACAGATAAAAACAAGTTCGAAAGAAACAGCTGATTAAACAGTTAATAGAACTGGGTCTAAATAAAAAAGCAGAATTGCAGAGAGAGACAATTTTAAAATTAGTTAACTTGTTATAGTGCACACATGAATAAATATATTATATTTTTTATATTTTACCACTGTTTTCATTATTAATAATACCTTGCCCATACCTGACTCCCCGAAAATAATTCAATCTATTTGCATTTAAACACCGTTATAATTATGTCCAGGGTTGACTTAAATGTCCAGAGATAGACTTGACTGTCCATACTAGACTACAAAATTTACATGTATTTAAATGGAGTGTCCAGGATCCTATTTATTTAATAAACAAATTGCCAAAAATATCAATTCAGGATATTCAGAAAGTCCTTGAGGTATGTCATCTCGGTAAAACTGAATTCTACACTTTGACATTTAGAGATAATAAGGTATGTGATAAGTCTAGATATTTGTTATAAAGAGGAGCGCGTATTAAAAAATCCCTCTCCAAAAAGGCTAAGTAGTTCGTTGGCTGACATCCATTCTAAGTCAGGCTTAACATCTACAACAAACCATCGAATAAATCATAAACATAACTTAAAACAATATAATATCAGTTACCATCAGTTTTTGAGTTATCCGCGTGAAATGTATATTGATCTACATTTTGAGATACTGGCTGACGACTTTCTAAAACCAAAATAAATACAATCAATTTTTAAGAAAACAAGTCAAAAGAAACAGCTGATCACAGTTAATGGAACTGGGTCTAAATAAAAAAGCATAATTGCAGAGAGACGGAAAGAGAGAGAGAGAGAATTTTGAAATTAGTTAACTTGTTGTAGTGTACACATGAATAAATATATTAAACAAATTGCCAAAAAATATCAATTCGGAATATTCAGAAAGCCCTTGAGGTATGTCATCTTGGTAAAACTGAATTCTGAAATTTATGACGTTAAAATATTGCTGTTTGCACTAAAAAACTCACACTGTACAACGAAAGTATTTCGCTTGCTGGTAAACCATTTAAATTAGACGACATAGTTATCTATAAACATAATTAATGATATTGATTATTGATTTATACAAAGCTAGATATTCAATTTGTTTAACTCAGCTGACTTGTTAATAGACAAATTAAAGCACATAAAATTTAAAAAAATTGCTGGCCATTCTTCACGGCACAATTGTCGAAAAATTCCATAGTTATAAAAACTGTATTATATCTTAACCGATATGTCCAAAACTTCTTTCTATTTCATAAAATGACACGATTTTAATTAAATTGCGTTATATATTACTTGCTGCCTTAACAAGGAATAAAAACGAGATTTTTGGGGGATTCGAATTTCGTATACGTATATGCATATTCAGATACATTTATATCTCGTTACCAATGCTGCCACCTGACAATTAACATAATGGTAATTAAAAAATTTCCAAAACAAATTTTAAAGAGATATTACAACAATTAGAAACTAATTAATGACGTCATAGATGATTAAAATTATCCAAGGTTAATGACCTTCACATAGTCGTTAAAGAGTAATTAATGGGTTTTTAATTATCCAAGATGGCGGAAAGTGTCGCCCTTCTACTGACGTGTGCCTCTGGACCCAAAGTTCCTGGCTTCGATTCCCACCAGAAGCGTCAAATTATTTTTCAGAACCTACATACTGTAAATTAAGATCGATCGAGGTTGTGACATTGTGTTTGAGCTAGTTGAATGTCTGCACGTTTCGCCCTTTGGAGGTGGCGTTAAGTGGTCAGTCCCGTGTACCATGCGATGTTTAGCACGTTATATATCCCTACTCAGGAAGGGGAGGGGCCAGGAAAATGTCAAGGATAGTTTCTTGGAGTTGTATTGCTTAGATTGATGTCCATACTTCTTTCTTTGGACGTAGTTAATACAGTTGCTTCATAGAACCTGCCATCTGACCACCTAACCGCAGTACATTATTTCCTTTTGTTTTTACTATTATATTTTGTCAGACATACAAAGTAAATAGAATCACCAAAATGTAAAAGACGGAACATTTTGCTGAAAAAAAAACTAATTTTTACTTATACTTAAAAAACACTTTGAAGGTGTAATGATTTGTTTATAGTATAATAGATGAATCATCGGTAAACTGAGACAACAGAACCAGTGTAAACATAATAGAAAACAATTAGTAGATAAAAATAAAAAAACTGACCCTCTATGGCATAGTATTAACTGAGAAGCAGTAAAGACAATGCTAAACGAGGTTAGGAAAGACAGTTACTTGGAAAACTATTTTTGCTAAGCGAATCAGAAGAGCAAACAAATAAATGTACGTCATTATATCAGCGTATTGCGACTATTGTGCTTTCCATGACGTAATAGTGCAATAGAAAATTAGGCGAATTTCAGTTAAATTATTTACAGAAAACGCATATTAACGGAGATACTGTTATCTCAATGATTACAGTCTGAATTAGTTTTTGGCTGATCATATTTATATACTGTCATATATTTTAACACTTTCAATTTTATTAGCCAGATGTTTTACTATTTTTTAGTTATAAAGTTATAAATAATGCTTTTCAAAAACGTTAAAATTTACCATTCTATGCCTTAGAAACTAAACTGATCGCCGCCCAATTAAGATAGGAATTTAAGATAGAGTAAGTATATTACCAAACAAAAAATGGACACGAAAGTGCAAGAACGATTTAAATGTAATTTAAATGTATGTACCTAGTTAGCAACAATTTTCATTAGCTTTTGCGACGGAGCTTGTAATTTGTCAACGTCGCATTCTACGTTATGGCATCTTAGTTTCACACATCACCAGAATCCTCATATTTATGGCATCCACGATACACATAGTTGGAAAACCAATATTTGTGACAGCGATGCCATATTTGAAATATTGTTGTTACTCCAACTTTATGGAGGGTAAGGTAACTGTGACCATATCTACGTACAACCCACACACCCTAGCTAGTTACTGCGTGCGTAGAATGGCACAAAGGTATGGACCCCCCCCCCCCCCCCCTCTCTCTCTCTCTCTCTCTCTGTGTGTGTGTGTGTGTGTGTGTGTGTGTGTGCGTGTGCGCGCGCGCGCGCGTGGGCGCGTGTGTGGGTGTGCGGGTGTGCGTGTGTGTGCGTGTGAGTGGGTGTGTGCGTGTGTGTGGGTGTGTGGGTGTGTGGGTGTGTGCGTGTGCGTGCGTGTGTGCGTGTGCGTGTGTGTGTGTCACACCGATAACTCAAAAATGGGCTGATTTTGTCAAATTTGGTGAGTATCTTCCTTTTGCAAGTGGCTTCGATAAGTTAGCCAGGAAAATCGGCCCAATTTTTCCCGGAGAATTGCTTGTTTTCTTGCGGAAAATTCGTATATCTCCGGAAATAACAAAGTAAGGGCAATCAAATTTGGTACGCGGGTTTATATTATAAAAAGTCATTCACGTACCCAAATTAGTTAAGTTAAAAGACAAAAAAGTTATAGACATTCCAAAAAAAAATGGGGTTTTCTGCAAAACGTCATAGTAGCGATTTTGAACGTCAAATTGGCAACATTTAGGCAAATAACCTGAAATTAATACGGGTTATGTGAAGACAATGCTGCAAGAAGAATGTTTTACAAACCCTGAAGTCTTAGTTTCAATCGTCATTGTCTTTTAGTGAATTTTCGTAGAAAAAATTCACTAATGGAGAGATCCCGACTTATGAATTTTGAAAATTTTTTGCAAATGAGCGCGAACTAGGACCCCTAGAACCCATATCCGGTGTCAGTTTCAATTTTTATATGTTTATATATATATATATATATATATATATATATATATATATATATATATATATATATATATATATATATAAACATATAAAAATTGAAACTGACACCGGATATGGGTTATATATATATATATATATATATATATATATATATATATATATATATATATATATATATATATATATATATATATATATGTATCACACCGATAACTCAAAAAATAATGGGCCGATTTTGCAAAAATTTGGCATGTACCTTCCTTTTGTAAGTGGCTTGGATAAGTTCGTTAGTCAGGAAAATCGGACGAGGTTTTCCGGGAAATTTTTTAGTTTTAATTCGAAAAAAATTCCTATCTCAAAAAGTAATAAGCCGATTTTAATAAAATTTGGCATGTACCTTCCTTTTGCAAATGGCTTGGATAAGTTTGTTAGTCAGGAAAATCGGAGGAGGTTTTCCGGGAAATTTTTAAGTTTTCATTCGAAAAAAATTCCTATCTCAAAAAGTAATAAGCCGATTTTAATAAAATTTGGCATGTACCTTCCTTTTGTAAATGGCTTTGAAAGGTTGGTAGTCAGGAAAATCGGACGAGGTTTTCCAGGAAATATTTGAGTTTTCATTCGAAAAAAATTCCTATCTCAAAAAGTAATAAGCCAATTTTGGTAAAATTTGACGTGTACCTTCCTTTTGTAAATGGCTTTGACAAGTTTGTTAGTCAAGAAAATTTGACGAGGTTTTCCGGAAAAATTTTGAGTTTTCATTCGAGAAAATCTTTTATCTCAAAGAATAATGGGCCGATTTTGATAACATTTGGCATGTACCTTCCTTTTGTAAATGGCTTTGATAAGTTCTTTAATTAAAAAAATCGGACGAAGTTTTCCGGCAAAATTTTGAGTTTTAATTAGAAAAAAAATTTTATCTCAAAAAATAAAAAAGCTATGATAACCAAATTTGGTGGGTTTACGATATAAAAAGTAAACTATATACAAAAATTCAGATTTGTATGTTACAAGAAAAAAAAGTTATAATAAAATATTTTGTGCCAGATCATTTCTATGAAAATTCACTACCATAACGCACTTGCTGCGTCCAGAGTTTCATTTTACTAAAATGTTTCCAGAAAATTCATTTCAAATAGACCCTTTCACTGATGCTTTGGCAGTGGTTTTAGCTATAGAGTTTATCGGTTAATGGTATATAATTTTTGACGAATTTTCGTAAAATATCAATAAAGTTCAATCTATCCGTTATTATACAAGATACTAAAAACAATTGTATACATTAATCATAGGTATAATAGAAATATAGGCATGCTCTTCTTTTTACATTCATCTTTATTTTTGGCCATCACAATTTTACACATAGAGTTGGATATAATTTTAGCGACTTCTGAATTTTGAAAATATTTCTTTAAATGAGCACGAACTAGGCCCCATAGAACCCATTACCGGGTTAACTTCCGTTTTTACCCGTTTTTATATATACAGGGTGACGCATTTTTAGGGTGAAGCTCAATATATCCATTATTATACAAGATACAAAAAACAATTGTATATGTCAGTTATACAGTGTCTGGAGTTGCATGTTATAAAATTATACTTATTATAATCACAGGATGGCCCATAAGTTGCTGGCAATACAATTTTTTTCTTAATCGAACACGCCTTATCTTATTGCATTTTGGCATTTTTCATCATAATATAAAGCATGTTTGTAAGAAAATAAATTCGGGATTTAGCAAGTGCGTTATGGTAGCGATTTTTCATAAAATGTTTTCTTCGCTAGCTTTATTTGCTATTAACCTAAGGTTCGTTGGCCAGGAAACCAGTTTTTTCGAGAAGATTTTAAGTTTATTTTCGGAAGATTTTTGTACATTTTCAAACAATAAAGTTATTTTCATGAAATATGGTACATTGTTTCTTCTATATAGGTTATACTGGTAACCAAATTTAATGCCAGATTTCTTTAAAAAAAGATATATATTTGCTATTAAAAACATTTTTACGAAAATTCAGTACCATAACGCCCTTGCTGCGTCCAGACTTTTCCTTTAATCGAACACGCTTATGTTGTTGAATTTTTGCATTTTCCATCGAAATATAATGCATGTTTGTAAGAAAAGAAATTCGGAACGCAGAAAGTGCGTTCTGTGTAATGCTTGTTTTATTAATTACCGCAACTCTTTTGCTGACAGAGCGAGAACCCCAAGAGAAGCTTAAATAAGAATAGGTCACTTCATTATTGAACAACAATTCAAGTTTTGGTTTTGAAAATATTTGTTGAAAATTTGCTATTGACAATTACCAACGTAGTGTTCTTACTGCCTTCCTTTCATTTCATTGTCTATTAAATATATTTACGAAGGAAATATTTACTTATGAAAAAAGATCATAATTCTGCGGCAGTGTCCTACTGGAATATTGAGCCGGTTAAGCAATGTGAACAATAGAGTATTTCTTAGAAATCTAAAAATATCGATTTAAATATTTAAAACGTAGTTCTTTGGTATATGCAGCAATCAAGGCATGTAAAATTCCAAAGGCTTTTAAGGGACATCACGGGAATATGTCTACAGAACCAGACGGTTGACGCTATTTCCCGCAAAATTTGACAGCTACTCCGTTCAAGAGATATATCGGTCAGACTCTGATCCAATCAGATTAAAACAGTCGCTAGGGACTTCGGAGGGGAAGTTTCTGAAACAAAACCAGTCGACAGCGATGTTCAAGGAGAGTCTATCGGGCAGGCAAGTGAAACGCAACGTCTCCCTGGCATGTATACTTGGTGTAAATATTGTGAAAGTGTTTCAAATGGTTTGGTTAATTCAGTGATTGCAACAACCCGCTTAAAAAAGGATTAAACGGTAAGTCTTTAATAAGCCTGTTTGTTGTAATTGCAGGATTGCGGTTTCGGATTAATGTTTACTTTCACATCCAAGTTCTCCGTATACCGTTAGTACACCTTTGCTGTCCAAGTTCTCACTTCAGATTCAAGTTTACCGTTCAAATATACCTTTGCTGTCCGAGTTCGCCGTTCAAACACACTTTTGCTGTTCAGATTTAGATTTATCTTAAGTCTGCTTTCACATTAATTTTCACGTTCAAGTTCCACCCATTGTCTACCGCAGCTTTTGAGTGTACATTTAAAGTGTACTTTCCTTTTTATCGTCACCTCAACAAGCTTTATCTGACAACTACTGGCTCCTCTCTTGGGGGTAACTAAACGCCAGATAAATGGAGCCCAAACAATGGCCCGTTATGCTACAATGTCGCCTTCACACGGTAAGAACCTCTGCCTCAGCCGTCGTCATACAGGAGCCAAGAACTATGCAGGTTCAAAGTGCAAGTAGAACGGAATATCACTGTGAGAATCTACATCAGCAGATTCCTTGTTTATCCAGAGACATAGTGCCACGCCTGGAGGGAAGACTATAAAGAGGCTGCTCACAGAGGTAGAACCGTTCATTCTTGTTCCAAGTTAGTCAACTGCACACCGAGTGCATAGACATTAGATCACATGTAGGTTGATCGTCTTATTTTTAGTATATTATATTTCATTTTTCTTGTAACTAAGTAATTAAGTATTGATTGTTTAAAGTATTAAATAAATTGTTTTAAAAATTCAAACGTCTTAACCGTAAAGTTAAGTGGCGCAGTCGTTAGTATTGGTTAGAAAACCGAAAGCATATCGATTTTTAAGCGTATCGACGCCTAATAACCAATTCGAGCCAAGCAGAGCCAAGTTAAAGCAGAAATAGTGGCCAAGCAGAGCCAAATGAAAGCAGCAACCATCGTATTATGGTAAGTTACTGCTATCCCATTTTACATTTCCAATTTTTTATATGTATTGTATTGAAACGTTATATGTCTGATTCAGAGGAAGAATCACAAAGTTTATGTAACATAGAGTATAGATTTAGATCAATCAGCATTAGCGACAATAACAACAGTAAATCATTCAAATATTAATAAGAGTAGTAATAGTAGCAACATGACAGACCAATTCAAAGAATTTTTTCTGAAAGCTATTCCCGAGTTCGACGGGCAACCAGCCAACGTAGGCAACTTTTTAAAAGCATGTGACTTGGTCATGAATCAGTTCTACGTGCCAAACGAGAATCTGTATATGAATCACTTCTTGCTAAATTATGTTCAAACTAAATTAACGGGAACAGCCCGGCTTGTTGTAAATACAAAGATAATCAACAGGTTGGCAGACCTGAGAGAGGCCATTGTTCAGAATGTCAGTGATCAACGAGATGATCACAGTTTATTAGCAGAAATGCTGACGCTGAAACAGCGTAATGCTGAGGACGCACTGTCGTTCGCTAACAGATGCCGTCATATAGAGCAATTTCTCATCTCGAGTTTAATAGCTAACGAGCAAAATGAAGGCGTGAGATTAATTAAGAAAGACATATACCAGTATCAAACATTAAAAGCGTTCTTAGGAGGGTTACGCAATCCGATATGCCTTGTCTTGCGTAGTCAAGCACCTGGAAGCATAGAACAAGCTTTGAAATTCGTGTTCGCAGAAGAAAATTTCGATTATAGAGATAAAACAATAAATAAGAATTTCAGTAATAATAATAAATTAGAAGGACAGAACCGTACTTTCTTTCAGAAACAAAATAACCCACCTTTTCAGAATATACAATTTCAGATACCTTTCCAAACAAACTTTAGACCATTTCAACAACATAATAATCAAAACAATCACACAAATTCCCAGCCTAGACAAAATCAACAATTTGTGCCAAGGCAAAATTTTTCGAGTCAATTTAGGCGACCCAACTTCAGTAATCAACCGGGTCGACCCAATGTAAATCATAATGCTAACAGAAATTATCACGAACCAATGGAAGTATATAGTTCTAACACTAGACTGTCGTTACCAAGGAGAGCAGCTCATGTAAATAATATAGAATTTAATGATAATGATATATTGAGTTTCTCAAACGAAACGAAGCTAAAATAGATTTTAAGGATCACAAACTGTATATAGGCTAGAATATTATACCAATAAAATTCACAGATCTTAGCGAGAGTCAATCGGGACAGACAGCAACCAAAGCAGATGGTTTACTGTTACCCGAGACTCATTTAAATTTAAACAATATAATAACCCAGCAGTATTTCGTACGTAATGGTGAACTTGAGACAATTAATAACGTACTAAATAATAACCAAGCTTATAATGTAAGAGATAGGCCATTCAGCAGATTAAATAAACAATATGCATCTGAAACCAGATACAGCCAGAGGCGAAGTCCATTTGCACCAGTAGTTATACAAAATAACAATTCTAGTACAACTCATATTAATAATTTAAACTATTACAATACGGGGGGTAATAAAAAACAAATCAATAATAAAGATGCATTAATAGAACAAATAGATACAGGCGAATTAAATGACGAGGAAAAACAATTGTTATTTAGTTTATTATCAGAACATCAGGACATCTTTTTAAATAAAAACTAACCATTGACGCACACAAATGCGATAAAACATAGAATAAGGACAACAGACGACATACCAGTCCATTCTAAATTATATAGATACCCGTACGTACATAAACCGGAAGTAGACAGACAAATAAATGACATGTTAAGACAAAAAATTATTAGGAAAAGCCACAGCCCATATAGCTCACCTATTTGGGTTATATCAAAGAAAATAGACAAGTCAAATAAAAAAAAATGGAGAATTGTGGTGGACTATAGGAAACTAAATGAAAAAACAATACCGGACAGACACCCAATTCCCAAAATTGATGAAATACTGGACAAAATTGGGCGAGCCCAATATTTCTCGACAATCGATTTGATCTCTGGGTATCACCAAATTGAAATGGACCCCAGGGACATAGAAAAAACAGCGTTTACCACGGATACAGGCCATTGAGGGTACACCAGAATGCCGTTCTGGTTATCTGGGGCTCCAGCGACCTTTTCTAGGCTTATGCAGAACATATTAGAATGCCTAATTGGACAAACATGCCTTGTATATATGGATGACGTCATAGTTTTCTCCACATCGTTACAGGAACACCTCGAGAAACTAAAACTAGTATTCGAGCGCTTCAAGCAAAGCAACTTAAAGATCCAGCTAGACAAAAGCGATTTCCTAAGGAAGGAAGCCGAGTTTTTAGGACACGTGGTCAGCCCAGACGGGATTCGTCCGAATCCAAAGAAACTCGACGCAATAAGGAAATTCCCGATACCTAAAACCCCAAAGGAAATAAAATCATTCCTAGGATTAGTTGGATACTATCGTAAATTCATAGAAAACTTCGCACACGTTACGAAACCACTAACAAAATGTTTAAGGAAAAACTCGAAGATAAACGTGAACGACGAAGAATACATTGCTGCCTTTAACTCATGTAAAGACATATTAATGAATTCACCTGTACTTATACCACCAGATTTTTCTAAAGACTTTATATTAACAACCGACGCTTCAAACGTAGCAATAGTCGGAATATTAAGCCAGGGCGAACCCAATGCGGATCACCCGATAGCTTACGCCAGCCGGACATTAAACGACACCGAATCCAGGTACAGCACAATCGAGAAAGAATTATTAGCCATCGTGTGGGCAACTAATTATTTTAGACCATACCTATACGGAAGGAAATTCACTATATATACGGACCATAAACTTTTAAAATGTATTTTCGTTGAAACAACCAAATTCAAAATTGCTCCGTTGGAGATTAAAATTGGAAGAATATGAATTTAAAATTGAATACAAAAAAGAAAAGCTAAACTGCGCAGCAGATGCACTGTCCAGAGTAGAAATAAACCCACTAGACATAGATAATCAGTCAATGGCGAATAATATCGACGAAGAGGAAGAAATCATAGAAATTGACGATGACGACACAGCAAATTCGAATGCGGACTCGTATTCAGCACCAGGCATACCAATACTCGAGGAAGAAATCGTTAACAGCAAAACCAATCAGATAGTTTTTAAAAATACAGATAAACCAGACATTTTCTCAGTCAGAAGAGACAAAAGTAATTTCATATATGCAAACTTCAATTTAAATAAACCAGATCAGATGGAGAAATTTATAAAAGAATACTGTTTACCACAAAGGAAATATTATTGCATTTTTGTAAATGAACAAGATTACGAACTAGTAAGTTCGGCAATCAATAAAAACTTTAATAACGTAGAATCACCCAAATTTTATAGATGTCTGGAAATTAGAAATGAAATTAACGAGGACGAATTAACCGAGACTATAATGAAATATCATGAGGGGAAGAGTAACCATCGCGGGGCTGATGAGACTTACCTAAGAATGAAGAAAATATACTACTATCCCAACTTAAAGAAACATATAGAGGAATATGTACGAAATTGCGAATTATGCAAAACGTGCCAATACAATAGGAACCCGGTACAAATAGGATTGGAGCCTACCCCCACAGCATCAAAACCGTTAGAGATATTACACATTGACACATTCCAAATTGAACAAGCTATCTTCCTAACAATCATAGATCCGTTTAGTAAATTTGGCCAAGCATTTCCAATAAAAAGTAAGAGCGCAATCGAAATAGCAAAAAACTTGATCAAGTACTTTTCACAGTCTGGAGCGTGTAAAATAATAATCGCAGACCCAGGTACGGAGTTTTCAAATCAGGTAATTAAAGAACTATTAGAAACATATCAGATAGAGTGACATATAACAACACCGCAAAACCCAACATCCAATGGACCCATCGAGAGATTTCACAGCACGATTATTGAACATTATCGATTATTCAAAATGAAATTTAAAAATATGAAACCCATAGACTTAATACCATACTGTATATTCGCTTACAACTCGACAATGCATTCACAGACACTAAAACCACCGTTCGATTTAATATTTGGCTACATACCAGAAATGATTAACTATGACCCGGAAGTCATAATTACACAGGAATACAACGTACAACATAAAGATTTAATGCAAATTATTTACGAGATAGTCAGAAGCAGGATAGAGAATTCAAAAATAAAAACGTTACAATGGACAAATAAAAACACGAACCAACCGTTCAAGGAAGGTGATATTGTCTACAAAAAGATACCACCAGGATTTCATAAAAAACATAAAAACCCATTTTCAGGACCGTACTCAATAATATCCCTATTAGAACATAACAAAGCTATTTTAATAAATCATAAAAATGACGAACAGACGATAGCACATTTAAGAAATTTACGTATTGCAGGTTCCTTGCCAAGGGAATAACAGCCCAAATACAAGACTTGACAGACAACCCAGGCATGTTACCAAAGAAATTAGGCACAGCATACACTGAGACTAGCAACTGGAATCTGATACACATACATGACTTGACACAATTACATAGAGACTACAACCAGATAAAAAGACACTACGCAAATACAGTTACCTTCATGACAAAAGATTACCATTCTGAATATCATAATTTCATATTGACATTGAATTTCACCATAGATAATGTAGACGATATATTGTACAGGATTTTTCCAAATAACAATATAATTAATAGACGAAAACGTGGCATAATAAACGGACTAGGTTCTATATTTAAGTCAGTCACAGAGAATCTCGATTCACAAGATGGGGAACGCATTCAGCAAGCATTAGAAGTCTTAACGACAGATCAAAATAAAATTCATGAACTTTTTAGGTCCCAAAATTCAGTCATGCTCGAGGCAATAGTCGAATTTAATAGAACGATAGTAGGATTGAGTCATAACCAAGGCACGATAGTAAATAGGATAAATAAATTAGGTAATACAGT
This sequence comes from Tillus elongatus, assembly GCA_964006375.1. Taxonomy (NCBI): domain Eukaryota; kingdom Metazoa; phylum Arthropoda; class Insecta; order Coleoptera; family Cleridae; genus Tillus; species Tillus elongatus. The sequence goes on from OZ023267.1 coordinate 89,480,484, forward strand.
AGAAAGCCTGCGAAGTGAACAAATAACTCACTGTCATCGCATTAAGATCCTAGAGTTACTCATGCAGCTAGGACAATTATTAAACAATATTCAAGAAATAGCATTAACAACAGAAAATGCCATAACTTTTGCAAAATTAGGAATCTTTCACACATCAATATTAAAACCAAAATTTATAGTAAAAGAAATCAATAAGATACAAAATTATGCAACTAATGCTAAAGTAATAACAACCACTGATCTAAATCTATACGAAAAAGTATTTAAAATCAAAGCAGTCCAAAACAATTTCAAAACTATATTTCATATAGAAATACCTCTGGTAGATGAATCAGAATATGATTATTATCAATTATATACATTACCTGTCCCTAGAAAGACACATTTTTACCATGATAATTCCTAGAACCAAATACCTTATCCTAAGCAGTAAACAATATGCCTATCGTAATGAAGAATGTCAAAATTGAAAGAACCAAATATATTTTTGCAAAGACGACAACCCCACAACCATGAATGATCAAAACCCATGTGAAATAAAGCTAATAAAATTTTAAAAACCTATTAACAATTGCAATCAAGAATTAGTCAAAATTAATAGAACCACAGTTTCGAGATATGGAACCAGTCAGTATATAGTTATAGCACCCGAAGAAACTAACACCAGAATAACTTGCCAGGAACAGGAGTGGACCAACATCATCAAGGGTACAAATTTAATCAACCTGCAACCAAATTGCCAATTAACCATAGGCAACAAAATATACAAGACCGGCCCAGCAACAGCAGAAACACAACAACTATTCAACCTGCCTACACTAGAAACCCCCATTTCAGAAGATCAAACAAATCCAGGACCAGTACCCGAAATATCATTACAAAACGTACAGCTACACAACATCAATCAAATCCAACACCAACTTCAAAAAATTAAACAAAATATACCAGGACCTATAACAATACCAATCCATCACCTGAGTATATGGACAATATTACTGTACATAGCTGTCTTACTAACCATCACAACTATAGCCGTCCGAATGGGGGTTGGAGAAACGAAGAACCAGCAAAGAAGATAAAGGAACAAAAACAGGAACCACCGAGTCCGGATTTCCATTGAAAATCCGGAACGAACCATAGCTACGTCTTTAAAAAGGGGAGGAGATAAATGGAGCTCAAACAATGGCCCGTTATGCTACAATGTCGCCTTCCCACGCTAAGAACCGCTGAGTCAGCCGTCGTCATACAGGAGCCAAGAACTATGCAGGTTCAAAGTGCAAGTAGAACGGAATATCACTGTGAGAATCTACATCAGCAGATTCCTTGTTTATCCAGAGACATAGTGCCACGCCTGGAGGGAAGACTATAAAGAGGCTGCTCACAGAGGTAGAACCGTTCATTCTTGTTCCGAGTTAGTCATCTGCACACCGAGTGCATAGACATTAGATCACATGTAGGTTGATCGTCTTATTTTTAGTATATTATATTATTAATTTTTCTTGTAACTAAGTAATTAAGTATTGATTGTTCAAAGTATTAAATAAATTGTTTTAAAAATTCAAACGTCTTTACCGTAAAGTTAAGTCGCCTGTGGTAAGCGCTAAATGCTGATGCTACCCCGTGCAGCTCTCAGATTTCCGTCTGCAGACACTCAACACCTGTGGGACTTGAAGCGAAGGCCTGACATCAGCCTGTGAACCGCTGGAAGTGCCAGTGATATATGTAAGTCATTTACAAGATTATTGAGTTATTTTTTAAGACTTTAGCCAGACATGAACTTTTCTACATCCACAAAATGTCTTATGATGTCAAAAATGTAAATTAGAAGACTAGTATAATAATTAATTGGTTAATATTTTGCTCACGAATCGTCAAACTTTCGACATGTTTTAGGATAATAAAAAATAGCTGTTACGACGCACGATAAATAAGTGCCAACATTGATTGGACTGTATACGATTTAATTAAAATTATTGTGAACTACAGCTACAACCCACCTGGTTCAATTCTCCATCTTGACTCTTCTTATCGCTGTCATACGCCTTTTACGGAATATATCTCAGAGTTTCAAGAGTAGACAATTATTAACACAAAATTACCAAAACCGAAACAATTGTATGTTCTATTTAAAAAAAATGCGAATATCTATGTAAATTAAAAATAAACAATAATAATTCAAATGCAGTATTGAACACACCGCCGACTGTAAAATAACAATTTTAGCTCTAAATACCCAAAATATTGAATAAAACTATTTAAAAAGTAATATGCAAATATTACAACAATAATAATATTGCTTTGGAAGCAAACGCAATTTGGATGCAGGTCTCTGAAGGACACCCGTTGCACTCTTAACCGTTGCAACTCGACAGATTCCATCCGGGCCTGGATGAATTGCTGTTACACGAGCTTTATTTCGTTGCTGCAATGTATTCAAATAGTCATGATGCCAATGAGACCAAAAATCATTTTGCAAACGCTGTAACAGTTGCCAGCGACTCAACGTGTTAACCTTCAACTTAGAAAGATCCCTTGAGGGCAATGATGTTAGTGGTTCCAATGTTAAAAAATTGCCTGGCGATAACACATTCAGGTTATTTAGATCCGTACTAAGAGGATGAAGTGGCCTCGAATTAAGCACTGCTTCTATCTGCACGAGGACCGTATAAAATTCCTCAAACGTCAAAATTTGCTGACCAATAACTCTATCTGAATGAGCTTTAAAGCTTTTAACACCGGCCTCGGCTAAACCATTAAAATTAGGACCCGAGGGAGGACCAAAATCCCACTCAATTTTTTCAGACTCTACAACATCTTTCATGAGATCAATGATTTCTCGAAGTGCGCCTACAAAACAAATTCCGCGGTCCGAATTGCTAATTCAGCGACCTCGCCGAGCGATGAATCGCTTAAATGCAGGAAGAGAAGCATCCGTGCTCAAATCTGAAGCCAACTCTAAATAGATTGCTTGTGTGCAAAAACACATAAAAACGCAAACATTATGCCTTCTGGGATTTTATGCCTCTGGACTTACCAAGGGTAACAAGAAACGGACCGGCATAGTCAATGACAACCTCTTGAAAGGGCTTTAATAACAAGAACGAATACCTCTTTTTGCAGACAAAATCCAAAAGTTCTGCGAGATCAAGAAACGCAAATGGTGCAAACCAGGATGAGGGTACTTCATGTGAGTATCTTCGATAATGAGATTAGTCAAACGATGTTTTTGAGGAAGCAACAAAGCAAATTTTCTGTCGTAAGACAATTGCGAATTTATCAATCGACCTCCGACTCTAAGAAATTCTCTTTTATCTACGAAAAGGTTTAACTTTCGAAATGTCTTGTTTAACTAAAACAAGAATAGAATCGTGAAGCTCATCTTCACTCAAATTACCAACCTTTCTATTCTCAGAATGACAAGAATTAAAAATAAATCTCAGAGAATAAGCAACTATTCTGAGCATCTTATTTAAAGATGAAAATCTAGACAGAATACTATATGACTCCTTAGTTAATAACGAAACCAAAACGATGCTTTTAGCTTCTTCATTTATCTCGAGGCTACAAACCTCAGAAGACTTTAAAGGCCAACTATTCGAATCCTTCGTTAGGAGGACCATACCCTATGTTGTACAATTTGCTTTGGGAGTAAGCCTCGACTTGCGCAGTCTGCAGGATTTGTGCCTGAAGGGACACATTTCTATCGAATTGGAGACACCCTTTCCTGTATATGTCTAACACGATTACTAACAAAGGCATTCCATTTAGGTGCCGGAGATCTTAAGTGATACTTTATAGTCTGACCAGGCAAAAATTCCAGATAAACTAATATGCTGTGGAAAAGAACGAATTGCAAAGTCCACAAGATCTGACAACAATACAGCAGCGCAAAGCTCCAAACGAGGTAAGGTTATTCTTTTAATAGGAACTACGTTCGACTTCGCTACCACTAGCGACACGTTAATGTTTTTATGCATGTCCACACAACTCTAAAATAGACACAACTTGCATACGCAGCGTCACTTGCATCACAAAATGTGGGTAATTCACATTCGAGATGCTTAATATTTAAATCTCTAGGAATTTTGACCTCCTTGATCACTGGTAATTCCGACTGAAACCTTTTCCATTGCTTAGCAAAGTGCAAGGAGGGTTCATAATCGAAGTCTAGTCCAACAATCCATAAATATTGGATCATACGCTTGGCAAACACCGTGAGAGGTGTCAAAAAACCCAGAGGGTCGAATATCCTGGCCAACTTAGACAACACAGTTCGCTTTGTACAAGTTGTGGCTAGTTCATTAATTTGATATGTGAAACTGTCGTGGTTAGGTTCCCAACGTAAACCTAACACTTTGACACAACTAGGTTGATGTAAATCAAAACAGATGGGCTGCTGTTCTTCTAATGGAACATCCGTTAAGATCACCTCTGAATTGCTGGACGATTTTGCCAATGCAAATCCACTCTTTTCCATTATCGATGTGAGTTCATGCCTAATATTCAAAGCTTCCTCCAAAGAATCAGCGCTTGTCAGTATATCGTCTACGTAGATATCCTCTGTCAGTATTTTTGAAGCTATTGGAAAATCATTTTCTTCGTCAGATGTTAGCTGGCGAATAGTTCTGTTTGCTTAATAAGGAGAACAGCTAAGTCCAAAAGTGACCGTGTTCAATCTGTATTCTTCGATAGGTGCATGTCTATTGAATCTCCAGAGAATCCTTTGGTATTCCCTATATTCTGGACGAACAAGTATTCTTAAACAACATTTGCTTTATATCTGTTGTAAGGACGAATTTGTGTAAACGAAATTTTAAAAGTATTGTAACAATATCCGAAAGCAATTTAGGTCCAACGTACAAAGTATCGTTTAAAGAAACGTTGTTTGTCGACTTCATAGAGTCGTCAAAGACAACTCTTACTTTTGTCGTAGGGCTATCATTTTTTGTAACACAGTGATGAGGTATATAAAATGAATTGTCCCTTGAAGCCGACTTGACAGGAGACATATAACCTAAATCCAAATAGTTTCTCTCTTTATACCCTGTCAACAATTCAGGATTTTTATACAATTTATTTTCTATTACATAAAATCTACGAAGTGCCAAAGTCCTAGTACCCACAAAGATAGGATTTTCAATTCGAAAGGGCAAGGCTAATATATATCGAAAATTATCAGCACGATAAAAACTTTCACTAAATAATCTTTCGCAAACTTTATCCTCTGAAGAGGTAACCAACTTGTTTGGTATGGTTTCAATTTCCCAAAACCTTTTTATACTTTTACCCAACGAATCCATTGAGCTACTGATGCAAAAACAAGAAGCTGACAACCTTTGAGCTCGGTCTTACCCATTACAACCTAGCCAAAGACAGTTTCCATTGCTGTAGGAATTCCTGTCCTTTCGATGATACGATTAGGTTTTACAACAAAGGGAAATAATTCAGCTCCTATCAATAAATCTATAGGAGCCGATCGATAGAAAAACTTATCTGCTAGACAGATCGACTCAAACTGCGACAAAGTATTTAACGAGAATGTTTGTTCCGATAGAGACGTACAGATTTCAGGCAAAATATAAACCTCTATATCGAACACTGGCTTGAAACCACCGACAGGTTTAATAACACAATCAGTCATTCCCCTCGAAACAGCTTTCTCCAAGTTTCCTTTTCCAGAAATACACGACGATATTTTGCGACGAGGCAAACCCAAGCGCTTTAAACATCTTTCCAAATTGAAAGAGGTACTGGCTGCCGAATCAATAAGTGCACGAACAGGCACAAAATTGCCACTAAAATCGGCCACTTCTACTAGAGCTGTAGGCAAAATAACCAATGATTTCGAAGACTCAGAAATGCTAGTAAATGCAGAAGCGTGTTTTGTTGTAATTGAAGATTAATCCAAAACCAGAACTAGATTTTACCTCTGCTACTTCTGTACTAGTCGATTTATATATATTAACCAAACTTATCAAAAAATACAATAACGAATGATGCCTAGATCCACATACTGTACAATTTCCAGAAGACGAACAGCCTTTTGCTTCATGTCCCGAATGTTAACAATTTAAACATAGATCCCCACTTTTACTGAATTGGTATCTAGCATATGGAGTTTTAGTCTGAAATTTCGAACACACTTCTATTGTATGAGTGCCATCGCAAAATACACAGAATTTCCTTTTATTAACCGAAATAAAAGAAGCAGTACTTTGCTTATGAGCCGACGAAAATTGTTTAAAACTTAGCTTTTGTATTATGAATAGCGTTCGAAGTTTCTAAATCTTGGCAATGTGCCTCCAAAAAATCTACTAAATTATTATAAGTAGATATTTCAACTTTTGAATATTCTACTTCAAATCTATTTCTGGTTGAAGCAAACCCAATGGTGTTTCAGCCAAACAACTAAGAAGATACTGAAATTTATTTATATCTGATAATGGAGTATTATTATGAATTAAACAATTATAAATATCAATAAAAGTCATCCACTCATTTAAATTATCACTAAATGTTTTTATATCTAATTTAGGAAGTCGAACATTTGAGTTACTGGCATCATCTGATGAACTTGTATTTGGAAAACTAACATTTTGAACCGTAACTTCATTATGAATGGCTTTATATTTATAAAACGAGCCTGTAATATCAGCCCTAATTTTATCCTGCCGATTCAATTGATCATTATCTTTATCAGAAATTAAACCAATAATATCATTTTGTACTTTTCTTAATTTATCAAAATCATCTAAAACATATTTACTTCTAGCTTTTAATTCAATTATATTTGATCGAATAGGGGCCGCTAACATTTTCACAGCGAATTCACAATTTTCGAAAATACTATTACCTAAAGTAGTTAATAAGTTTTGCTAATTTATCGGAACTCATTTTATTAAATCAACTAATTACCTTATAACCACGAAAATATATAAAATGTTTAAACCCAGCTCTTATCAAAATTTTATCTACACTCACCGCGATAACTTAATATTTTCGAGTAATTTTAATTGCCAATATATGAATTATATTAGAACATACAAATGTATAAATATCGTAATGGACGATAACTTTTAATAGAAAGTTGTCTAATCTATACTTATCTCTGCATCCATATCTCCCCCATAGGACCACAGGGCAGCAATTAATAATTGTTCCATTAACTCAGTTGCATAAAAAACGAATATTTTCAGGATAGTTATTAATTACAATTCGTCGCATAAATCACACGAATAAAGAGTCAAAAAACTATCCGGTTAGAAGAACAAAAAAACTGTCACGACGCACGATAAATAGGTGCTAACATTGATTGGACTCTATACGATTTAATTAAAATTATTGCGCACTACAGCTGCAACCCACCTGGGTCAATTCTCCATCTTGACTCTTCTTATCGTTGTCATGCGCCTTTTACGGAATATATCGCAGAGTTTCAAGAGTAGACAATTATTAATACAAAATTACTAATAGCGAAACAATTGTATGTTCTATTAAAAAAAATTGCAAATATGTATGTAAATTTAAAATAAACAATAATAATTCAAACACAGCATTGAACAATAGCTTATAACCTTTCACTTAAATTACAGTTAATAATTAGTTAATTTTACAATATCTGAATTTTTCTCACAAACTTTTAAAAAAAACAAAACATACTCTGGCCAGAACAATGAACTAGAAATCATCTAATAAATTAAAATTAAGAGCATTTGTAGATTTAATAGGAAACCCTTTAACTTTGCATTTAATATTTATTTTGTTTCTTTGTAATGTGCATCTTGTGTTTGATTTGCCAGGAGTCTTGATTTAACTAACTCCAACATTATTAATTGATACAATAAATTTAAATATTTGTGTTTTTAATATCTGTTTTAATTGAATAATAAATTCCTCATTTAACTTTTCTCAATTCTGGTAGTGCTGTAATTGGAAAATCTTTATATCTATTATCTAGATCTCTTCAAAGTAAGTAACGTAGTGCCGACGTTTTGGTTCAAAGATCTCAGAAATCTAGGACTTTGGGCAGAACAATACTAAAGCTGAGTAAGTATTTGATTATCTTTTCATCTTCAAACCAAATAGTGTATTCTTTATCTTACAAAAATAATAAATCTGAGAGATAAGTGGTTGATTAGGGTTTGGGAGGTGATTATGGCCTCACTATTGACCCGATTTAGATTCAACTGAAAACTGTGACGAGATATCAATCGCGGGCGTATATCAAATAAATACACTCGGGTTTTCATGCTTAAATTGACAGATATTATAGAACATTTTTATTAAATGCTTCAAATTTGAATAGCTGAATTTACTATTAACCTATAAGGTTCGTTGGCCAAAAAATCAGTTTTTTCGGGAAGATTCTAAGTTAATTTTCGGAAATTTGTGTACGTTTTCAAACAATAAAGTTATTTCTATGAAACATGGCGCATTGTTTCTACTATATAGGTTATACTGGTAACCAAATTTGATGCCTGCTTCCTTAAAAAACACATGTAGAATAACAATGTACCATATTTCATTAAAATAACTGTATTGTTTGAAAAAGTACAGAATTTTTCCGAAAATGATCTTAAAATGTTCCCAAAAAAACTGGTCCGATTATCCTGGCCAACGAACCTCTTCAAGCTATCTACCGACCTATCAAAATATAATTATTCAAAAACATTTTCGATGAACTTTAAAAAAATTTCATGAAAATTTGCAAACAATTTTCTCAAGAAAATCCAAAAACATTTTTTTACAATCACTTATTATTAAATTATCATTAATTACCAAAATTTCATAAAAAAATCTTACAAAAAATGATTTCTACATAAATACAAAAATTGCTGGGAAACTGACTACTATTTTTATACAAAATTTTGCTTGAAGAATACCTACATAAGATTCAAATGATTTACCTAATCTGTAATTAAAATTGAAAATAAAATAATTTGTTTACACGAAAATCCGTTAAAACCATATTTTCGTCGAATTTCGTTTAAAAAAATTTCCGTCAAAACATCGTTTAATAATTTTTCACACATTCGCAAAAAATTTTTCTTCAAAGAAAATTCTTTAAATTCATTTATAAGAAAATTCGCTATGAAAAGAACATTTTGTACAAGAAAATTCGCTAATAAAAATAAATTAAATAATTTAAAAAATATTCAAAATCTGATCTAAATACAGAAGTACATACTTTTTCTGTGGCTTCACAGAAAATGGGTTTGCCTGTCGATGCTGTAAAAAATTGAAACCGGCTGCAGAGAAGAAAACAAACTCTTCTGATGTCACAAATATCTACGTCTGTGTTAACAGTGGGACGGTTTTACTGCTATTAAACTTGAACTAAGTCTTATAGGTACATATCGCTTAATTAGTGATTTTTTGAAAAAAAGTCGCCAAAAAATATGGTAATAACACACTCTGGTCAGATAACGTTAAAATTGATTCAAACACTATTGGTGTGACGAGAATCCCCACTTAGTGGTGAACGAACGTGGGTTCCAGAATTAATTTTCTCTAAATGTATAGGCCGGCATCGGTGAGATCATTAAGTTTGGACACATTTAGAGTAAAGGATGTAAAGAATTTTTTATTATATATTCATTTTGAATATGGATTCATAGTCAACAAAAAATATGCCTTAGCAAAATAGTAGAGTTTAACGCTACTTTAGATTTACGTATTTTGATTTGCAGATTCTATTTGCTTTGCTGATGTTACAAAAACTTTCCAAACTTTATCCTTGTACATTTGAGCTTAGCAATGTGCGGCCCGTGTGAAATATGTGTCAGTTTAGTTTTTGTGAAAAGGCTAAAGAGCCAGGGAATAATGCTTTCTTTGAAGAAATTAACATTAACGCTGTATGACAGTAGTTTGTTCATGATACACTTAAATTTAGAGAATCATTTCAAAACTAACGTTTTTTAGTGAATTTTTGCAGAAAATTTTTTTCTAATGAGGACTCATCGACTTTTGAAAAAATTTCTTCAAATGAAATATATATATATATATATATATATATATATATATATATATATATATATATATATATATATATATATATATATATATATATATATATATATATATAATATGGAGTTTTTGTATACTATTCTTTGAAGAGATACCTGTATGTTAAGGTTTGAGCAATTATATAGTAAGTAAATTGTAAAGTTGCGGGGACGTTTGGACAGCGTGGCTGGTCTGCTGTACCGAGGCCGCGCTGCCTTAGGCCTAAGGTAAAGGCCGGGGCAAAGCAGAGCCCTTTTGTAGTAATACTGACAAGATATGCTTTATTAATGAGTTCTTGCAGTTATAGACATATAAAGACAGTTGTTTTAGTACCATCTTTAAGGGATATTTAGGATATTGAACATGTCTTGATTTAAATGGGGGATTTAAGTTAGACAAGGTTGAGCTGGACACTTACAGTGGTTTATCTTTAATTGCACAGGTTCAGAAACTACAAGCACGTCCTCTTCTTCTGTCAACTAAAGTGGTGAGTGTCGATTAATATTTGTTTTTCTACTTGAAAATTAAATAATATCCTGACGGCCCTCTATCTGTGACTTGTGTGTTACAGATACATGCAATGTTTTCAACTATTAAATAACGTGATTAAAAAACAAAACTCACTGGATGATTTCAAGATAATTTTGTTTGTTAGGATGTATGAAAATAATGATACTAATTCACGGAACCGTTATTCAAAACAGGTTTTGAGGCGGGCTTTAAAAAATTAAAATACCTAGGTATAACATATATTTTGATTTTTTGCTAACGTTAAACAACATTTGTGGCCAAATAAGTAAGTATTATTTCAGAACATCATAAGGTCTGGGTTTGACATGATTAAGGAAATTTAAAAGGCCTTCACTACCAGACGACTAATCAGTTGTCTGTGGTAAAAGCCTTTTAATTTTCCTTAATCAAATGAGTAAGTTCTCATCAACTCAAACAAAAAAAAAAACTATTTATAATTGTGATGGAAATTTTGTCTATCGTTACTAGGTACTTTACTAAGTTTCAAAATAAAAATGCTATTAATTAGAAACGTTAAATTTATGATCTAGTAATTTATCGCTAGTCAAGTATTTTAAAATGGCATTGATTTTATTTGTTCTCTGTTTTATATGTGAGAATTTTGTTTTTACTAACTTGTAAAGGGGTTGTCCTAATTTTAACAATATATCTTCTATTCAATTACAGATGTTATAATCTAATGTTTTTATTCTGGCCATTGACCGAGTGACACGAATTATATCGTTGTCACTTCAGATGCATCCTTTACAAACGACAGGCAACAATACAGGACGTATTTTGTTTAGTTCCGCATGTTTCAAACATCTGGTTGCCATAAAAGACATTTTGTGTCTAGGTCAGACTGTTATATCTTGATTTTCTTTACCTCTAATAGACTGTTAAATATTGTAAATAGCAACGTAATTTTTACTGCCAGTAGATTGACCGGATGCCTAAATTTGTTGACTAAAAATGTAGTAAACTTTGAGTAAAAAATAAATAAACTTATATAAAAACGCACAAAAATTCACTTTTTTGACCTCTATATTTAGTATGGAAACGGGTTTAGCAAGCTATGGCTACAACAATACTATAGAATTATTATCCAAAAATTGGTAAACCACTTGGAAGATGTTATTTAAACAAAACATTAATTTTGATAAATTTTATATGATTCTTACAAAAGGGGTTATATTACATACAAACGATGTCTAAATACGGTATTGTCACTGATTTATTTAAAGTCCAAGTTAGCAGCCTCGGTGGTCCAGTGGTAAGAACGTGTGCCTTTAAACTCAAGCTTTCTGGATTCGACTTCCAGTAGGGGATAATTTTACTTTTTGAGTACCTACTGTAAAAATTAACATCAACCGAGATTGTAGCATTGTGTTTGAGTAAGTTGAATGTCTGCACGTTCCATCCTTCAGAGGGGGCGTAAAGTTTCCGGACCCGTGTACCAGGCGATGTTGGGCACGTTAAAGATCACTACCTTCCTTGCGGCGACATTTCCAGGATAGTGAGGTGAAACTGCTCCGCTGCGTCGGTAATTGGCCATAGTCGCGGAAATAGACCGAGGTTAAAAAAATACACTACTACAATAAGTTCGAGTTATTTACAATTTTTTACTCTATTATAATTAATTAAAAGCTATCTAAAAAGCAGAAGGCACATCCTTTCTAATTGCTCAAACCTTAACATACAGGTATCTCTTCAAAGAATAGTATACAAAAACTCCATATTATATATATATATATATATATATATATATATATATATATATATATATATATATATATATATATATATATATATATATATATATATATATTGAAACAGGCCCTAGACCTGTGGTGGAGTATCGCGATCCGAGAAGGACGGATTGGGAGGGGTACAAACAGTCCCTCGCCGCAGGTCTTGGGTCCGCTATCCCCACAGTGAGGGATCGTGATGAGATTGAGATTGCGGCTGAACAAGTTAGGGAAGCTGTTGTCTCTGCATATTACGAAGACTGTCCACTAAGGTCAAAGCAAGACAGTCGGGGGTCTACTTGGTGGATAATAACCTCGATAAACTACGAAGGGAAGTTAGACGTCTCTTCAATCGTGCTAAGACTACAGGCAACTGGGAGCAATATAAAACCGCTCTAACACACTATAACAAAGAGATTAGGAACGCTAAGAGGGAGTCCTGGAGGAGTTTCTGCGGGGACATTAATAATATGCCCAGCAGCGCCAGAATCCACAGGATTCTCTCACGCGACCGTGTTCAGGAGCTGGGATCGATAAAACGACCAGATGGTTCCTTTACTGAATCTCGGAAAGAAACGTTAGAGCTCTTAGCACACACACACTTCCCAGATTGTCTGATCCTGAGCAACGGCTGAGGGACGATTTAAACGCCCTCATGGGGAGGACTGGCGAGTTGCTCGGCGAATAGTAACAGCCTCGGCAGTGGAGTGTGCTGTGAATCATTTCCAGCCATTCAAGTCGCCAGGGGAGGATGGGGTGGTACCGGTCCTACTACAAAAGGGACTGGAGATTCTCCTACCTCACCTTATCAGGCTGTAGAGAGCCAGTCTGGCCTGGAACTACATTCCATCCAGCTGGACGATGGTTAGGGGGGTTTACATTCCCAAATTGGGACGTAAGGACCTTCTACCTACATCACTGAGACCTCTCAGTATTAAATCATTCCTCCTGAAGGGAGTGGAAAAAATACTGGACGGACACATTAGGGGGAACATCTTAACCGTTAACACCCTGAATACCCACCAGTATGCCTATCAAACTGGCAAATCAACTGAGTTAGCGCTCAATAACCTCGTCGAGAAGATCACACACTCTCTGGAAAATGGAGAGGTTGCGGTGGCGGCATTTCTCGACATCGAAGGCGCATTTAATAATGCATTACCGATCTCCCTCTACGAGGCCACTAATGCTAGGGGGGTGGAACCTACCATCTGTGGCTGGATCGGAAACATGCTGCACAATCGGACCATTATTACCTCGTTGCGGGGAGAGGTGGTCGGGGTCAGGGCTGCGAGGGGGTGTCCTCAGGGGGGCGTACTATCCCCCTGCTGTGGTCCCTCTTTGTGTACGATTTGCTGGCTATCCTCGGACTCTGGGAGGTTGAGGTCCAGGCGTATGCTGATGATCTTGTCATAATGGGTAGAGGCAAATCTGAGGAGGAACTGGCAAGTACTCTTCAAGAGGCACTAAATGTAATCAATGATTGGTGCCGGAGGGAACAGATGTCTGTGAACCCCCGCAAAACGATCATTATTCCTTTTACCAGAAGAAGAAGGTTGGACAAATTAAAACCACCTATTCTTATGGGGGAAACATTCCATTTTCGGACCAAGCAAAATATCTGGGAGTTACCCTAGATAAGAAGCCCAACTGGGATATACAGTTGGAAAACGTTATCCGCAGGGCAAAACTGTCCCTGTGGACCTGCCGGAGAATCTGTGGTAACAACTGGGGAACTAACCCCCAACAGATGTACTGGCTCTATGTAGTGGTTATCAGGCCAACGATAACATATGGAGCCATAGTTTGGTGGCCTAAGGTACTTCGTGGTACCGCGAGGGCCAAACTGGCTCATCTACAGAGACAAGCTTGTCTGATGATAACGGGAGCGATAAGCACCGCACCATCAGCCGCTCTGGAGGTCCTCCTCAATATTCTCCCACTTCACATATGGTTGGAGAGGGTGGCGAGGTGGACAACGTACAGACTAAAACAAACGGCAGATGACATGCCGAGTGAAGTCAATCTGAGAGGGTCCGGTCTCCTTGATGACAGTGATTGTCACAGGATACTGGGAATGATCTCAGACTTGATGCCTACAAAAATCAGCAGAGATCTGTCTTTCAAGACCGTCCTCCCGGAAAGGGAGGACCGGGACCGGAATCAATCGACCCTGTTGAGAGCGGACCTCTGCTGGTACTCTGACGGCTCCAAAACCAATTTGGGAGTAGGAGCCGGCGCATATGGGGGCAGCACCGATGCTAGACTTTCAGCTAGCCTCGGCAAGTACGCAACCATACACCAGGGAGAAGTGTATGCCATCGAGATGTGTGCAAGGGAAAGTTTAAAAGACCTGTGCACAAACAAATCGATAAAGATATATGCAGATAGCCAAGCTGCAATAAAGGCTCTTGGTTCCTACCGGTGTAATTCAAAGACGGTATGGAGTTGTAAATCTGCCCTTAACGAATTTGGCAACTGTAATGAGGTGTCGCTGGTCTGGATACCGGGTCACTCAGACCATGACGGCAATGTTGCGGCCGACGCGCTTGCCAAGAGTGGGGCCCAGAGTGACTTTGTTGGACCAGAATCGGTGCTGGGGATAACATCTTGCACAGCAAAACGCACCTTAAAGACCTGGACAGAAAGAATGACAATCCAATATTGGCAAAATCTTCCAGCATTAGCTCACTCTAAGGCCTTCATAAATGGACTGTCTGAGTCAAGGGATAAAAAGCTTCTAGAGTTGAACAGACAACAACTGAGAACTCTAGTCGGCCTGTATACAGGAAACTGCCGCTTGCGGCACCACATGCACCGTATTGGGGTCGGTCAGGAGACCGAGTGCCGGCTGTGCATGGAGAATGAAGAAACAGCAGAGCATGTGCTGTGTTACTGTCCGGCAGCGGACAGGACTAGATACCTGCTCTTTGGCAAGGTAAAGCTTGCTCCAGAAGACCTGAATCAACTTTCGCCCACAAAGATTATCGACCTCTGCAGGAGGCTGGATTTGTTGGGCGAAATATAGACTTTAGGCGTGAGCCACAATAGACCTTAAGGTCGCGGTGGAGGGCCGATATGGCCCACTCACATACAAACCTAACCTAACCTAACCTTCACTTCGATAGGGTGCCCGATTTTCGACAAAACCCATTTTGAAAATTATACGGATTGTACCTTGTATTTATCCTTTTTTAAATTTCATTTAAAATTATTATATTTCATAAAGATCCTCCAGCTGGTGTCTATAAGTGTAAATCAAGGTAAAATTGAGTTACATTTTATAGAAAACAGAACTCTCATATTTTCAATTAGCAGGCCATAGAATACAAATGTAAGACTAAGGGCATGCACAATAAGCCAAAGGTTGCAGTGCTATCGGGGCGGCAAGCCGCGGACGAGCCCTTAGGGAGAAAAAAATAGTGATATTGATTTTAACTTAGTATTCTATGATCAAAACTAAGACAGAATAATCGTATAAACAAGTTCAGAAAAAAAAAGCTTCACAAGAGCTCTTTTAGGCAAGGATACCATATGAGAGATACGTGTATCCGGGATACTGGATTACGGTCCAAATTTTCAATACACTGTTTGTCACAGCGAGCGCCCAGCATCGGTCTTTTTTTCTTTTTTTTTAATTTCAACAACATACCACGAGGGCTTACAGTCTAAATACTATCGTACCGTGGGTGTTGACAAGGAGGAAAGAGGCAACTTGTTAATTGTGGACTTGAAGGTTCGGAAGAGAAGGAAAAACATGTGCTGGCAAGAAATTCCACAACTTGGAAGTCCTCGGGACAAAAGAGCGGGCATAAGAAGATGTTCTATCTCTGGTGATCTGGACAGTAAAAGGGTGCATTCGCTCTGTTCTCCTGGTAAATCTGTTGGGGGCAGCAGGTGGGGGAACTATGGAGGAAATCTCCTCTGAGCAGTGCTTAAGCAGATATCTATAAAAGAGAGAGAGGTCACCAACGGCACGTCGGTGGGCAAGGGATGGCAGCCTTTGGGTGAGGGTAGGGTCACCGATGAGACGTATAGCTCTCTTTTGAAGGGAGTCCAGGATAGCGAGTGTAGAAGCGGCAGCTGCACCTCAGATGTGGGAGCAGTATTAGAGGTTTGGCCTTATTTGTGAAGTATATAAGGTATAGAGATTAGCTGGTGAAAAGTATTTGCAAGCCCGGAAGAGGAAACCTAATTTCTTAGCAGCCGCTTCTGCAATTGATGTGACATGTTGGTGCCAATGAAGATTTCGATCCACAGAAATGCCAACAAGAGAAAAGGACTCATTACTTTGAATAACTTGGTTGTTCATTGTGATGGTTCTAGCGCTGGTGTATCTCTTATGAGAAAGAAAGCAAGACTGAGATTTGGTGGGGTTGAATTGTACAAGATTTCTACTTCCCCAGTCTAATATTTTTTGGAGATCCACGGAGACAGAACCCTCCATGAGTCTGCGATCCTCATATAATTGGGCTAAAGAGACAGGCTTAGAATATTGTATATTTGAGTGGAGGGTGCTGTCGTCTGGGTAACTGTAAACTGGGTTGGATGTGCTAGAGAGGATGTCATTGATGTGGAGAAGAAACAAAGTAGGGGCTAAAGCTGAACCTTGAGGAACTCCTGCATTAATTGGATACAGTTTAGAGGAATGGCCATCAACAACAACAGAAATGCTCATGTTGGAGAGGAAATTTGCTGTCCAGGTATAAAGTTTTAGTGGTAGGCCATAGGCCGGAAGTTTATTAAGCAGCGCTGCGTGCCAAACCTGGTCTAATGCTTTGAATATGTCCAGAGCGACAATCTGGGATTCACCGTGTAGTTCCACAGACTTGTTCCAAGAATGGGTGACAAAGGAAAGGGGGTCGGCAGTCGATCTGCGCTGATGGAATCCATACTGCCTGTCGTGGATTAGACTGTGTTTTTCAAGAAATTTTAGTAATTCGGTGTTTATATACTTTTCCATCACTTTAGAGACGACTGAAAGGAGAGAAATGGGCCTGTAGTTGCTAGGAAGCGCTTTGGATCCTTTCTTGGGGATGGGTTGTACTCGAGCAGTTTTCCAGTTACTAGGGAATATGGCGTTATTGTAAGATATCTGAAACAGACGAGTCAGGACAGGAGCAAGTTCTGCTGCGCATTTTTTGAAAATAATTGCTGGGATATCGTCAAGGCCAGAGGCTTTCCTGGTATTAAGAGAAGAGAGCATCTTTCGTACCTTTTTAGTTTTGAAAATGATATTTTATGCGCGACATTGGGGACTGTTGGTGGTTGAACATTTGGAGGTGGGTGTAGAGTAGAAGTGCCGGCGAACAACGAAGCAAAAAGTTCAGCCTTGCCCAGGGCGGTAGAAACAATTTCATCCCCTGAGACAAGAGGTGGGTACGTGCTTTTGCAGAAATTATTCCCAATAGATTTACTAAGAGTCCAGAAGGGTTTGCCGCTGTTGGAGCTTAAGAGGACTTTGTTTTTGAGGTGGTTATTAAACGAGTTTTTGGCCTCAGAAAGAATGCAGACATAGCGGTTTCTTGCGTCGTTAAATGCTTGACGGTTTTTTTGACTGGGATTGTGTAGAAGCGTTTTGTGAGCTTTGACCTCTTCAAGTCTGGCCTTGTCACAGGATTTAGAGCACCAGGGCTTTTGAGTAGCCGAAGAGGTTTTCTGTGTACGTGGAATAAATATTTCCATGCCAGCTTGGATAATTTCGGTGACGTTTTGTGAGATATCAGAGGGGTCAGGATGAGAGAAGCAGACAGACGCCCATGAAATGAGGAAAAGTAATCCCGCATTTCGTCCCAGTTTGCGGAGTTGTGGTGCCAAACGATACGTGGGTGTGATGACTGTGTGACCTCGGGTTGCATTGCGCAGGAAGCAGTGACCATGCCGTGGTCTGAGCGATCAAGGGGGGCGGTGAATGATATCTTATAGCATTCAGGTTTTGTAGTAAGAAGGAGATCCAAGGGATTTGAGCTGTGTGTTGGGATACGAGGAAAGTAAGTAGGTTGCTGAACCATATTGGCTAAAGATTTGCTGACTGCAAAGGCCTCCGCTGCTCTCCCTTGTGGATCGGTTTTTGAAGATCCTAGCCATTCCTTATTATGGACATTGAAGTCACCAAGAATAGTGACCTCGGAGGAAGGATATTCAGAAATCAGATAGTCGGTTTTTTCAGAAAGGTAGTCAAAGAGCTGGACAAAGTTGTTGTCAGAAGGTGACCGATAAATGCAACAGATGAATTTAGTTGCAGCCCTAAGAGGAGGTATTATCCATAGTGTGCCTTTTCCTCCAGCTTCTAAATTGGAGAGTCTGCTGCGGGTAGATTGCTACGGACGTATGCGCACGCGCCTCTATGCAATCTAATGGAAGTAAGGAGCTCATACCCCGATTAGTGGCTGTTTTGGCAATGATTTGGGTTTCGGTGAGGAAGAGGAGTTGGGGCCTGTTAGCCTGGAGGAAATGGTGGACGGAGTTCAGGTTAGAATTTAGGCCACATATATTTGAAAAGGATATGTTAAATCTTGACGTTGGCGCCCCCTGTACACCCCTCTCCCGGAGATCCGAATGGAGGGGTATTTTACCTCCGGAATCTTTTGTACAAGGATGAGCAATCATCATTTTTGCTTATAAGGGAAATCGACTCATACACCAGAACCGGAAATGTCTGTTGGGACTTCACTGGCCCTTTGATGTATAGGGTGGTACCTCCTCGGGCGTGAAAAAAATCCTTTACTATTACGTAAAGGAAAATTCCACTACCACCTGCTATGGATTGGATTGGATCAATGTTTCCCACTTTAAAAATAAGATTAATAAAGGGACTATCAATTGTCCAATAGTTATGCTTTTCGACATAGTAGGAGGATACAAAACATTATCATTTTGCATCGATGCCTATTGTCGTTGACATGGACAGATTTTATCAATTATTCCTAATTATATGGCTAAGCTATAAAGTTGTCGGTATACAAAATTATTCTATCCACATTAATAATTTGGATCTTCTAATTCACCAGCCCACTATGCTAGTAATCGTGTTTGAAGAGGTAAATATAACTTTTTAGAATTGTCTGTGCGAGATACAGATTTTGTATCCGGCGGCTGAGAATGTGGGATGGAGAAAATTGGTATTGCAATACTGAATGTGTCGCTTGATCCATTCCAGTGTGAGGAGGGCCATTTAAGCGCACACATTACAGACTCCGGGTCTAAAACAGCTCTACAGGAGCTAGCTACAGCCCTCCACAAGGTATAAAACTTGACATGATGACAGTATAGCTTCCTCCGATATGAAACTCAATTTTAAGTTTAATTTTTACAAAATTTTGAACCTCAGCAATTCAACCAGACGATGAACTTTAATCAAATTGGATCTTTTTAAATTAATTAAAAAATTCACACATAAAAGTTACCGTCGATTTATAGTACATAACATAATTATCTAACTGATTTTTCTCGAGAACCGTACATCCGATCAAAGTGCACCAAAAACATATTTTCTTCACAGAAACTATTAAATATTTTATAATTTAATTAAATTCACATCCAAAAAAGTTGAGGTAATATTTGCCTACAACCATTTGTTAAGTACCTACCTTTTAGTAGTGGCTTGGATAAGTTTGTGAGCCAGGAAAATCGGCCTAGGTTTTCCCGGAAAATATTGTGTTTTATTTCGAAAAAAAATTATATCTCCGGAAATAACAAAGTAAGGGCAACCAAATTTGGTAGGCGGGTTTATCATTATAGGTAAATTACGTACAAAAATTTAGCTCTCTAGGTTGAGACAAAACAGTTATAGGAATTTAAAGAAAAATAAATTGGGGTTTTCCTCAAAACGTGAAAGTCGCGATTTCAAACGTCAAAATTGGCAGCATTTAGGCAAAGAACCTGAAACTAATACGAGGTATGGAAAGAAAATGCCCCAATGCCCAAAGCCTGAAGTCTTAGCTTCAACCGTCATTGTCCTTCATCTTACTAAAATATTCCCAGAAAATTCATTTCAAATAGACCCTTTCTCTGATGTTTTGGCAGTAGTCTTAACTATAGAGTTTATCGTTTAATGGTATATAATTTTTGTCGAATTTTCGTAAAAAAACAATAAAGCTCAATATGTCCGTTATTATACAAGATATTAAAAAAAATATACATAGGGTGTCTTGAGCTACATCTTAAAAAATATTTCTACAATCACAGGATGGCCCATAAGTCGTTCGTGATACAAATTTTCTTTTTTTTAATCGAACACACCTTATGTTACTGCATTTTTTCATTTTCCATCTAAATATAATGAATGTCTGTAAGAAAAAAATGCGGGACGCAGCGAGCGCGTTATGGTAGCGAATTTTCATTAAATACTTCAAATTTGAATAGCTCAATTTCCTATTAACCTATGAGGTTGGCCAAGAAACCAGTTTTTTCTGGAACACTTTCAGTTTATTTCGGAAATTTTTGTACATTTTTAAAGAATACAGTTAATTGATGAAACATGGTACATTGTTTCTACTATATAGGTTATACTGGTGACCAAATTTGATGCAATGACGGTTGAAGCTGAAACTGAAACGTTTGCAGAAGACTCTTCTTGCGACATTTTCTTTACATAATCCGTATTTGTTTCAGGTTCTTTGCCTAAATGTTGCGAATTTTGACGTTTCAAATCGCGACTTTGACGTTTTGAGGAAAACCCAATTTTTTTTAATGCCTATAACTTTTATGTCTTTCAACTCACACTTAAATTTTGGTACGTGATATATGTGTGATAGTGTAAGTCTCTTTAGAAGAAACTTGTATTACAAATTTGATGATAGTTATACAAAACATTTCCTGGAGGAAACTTAATTCATATTTAGAAAAGTAAATTATCTGCCAAATTATAAACGTAGCAGTTATTTTTCCTTATTAATCGCCTGAGTGAGTTCGTTTTAGTTAACCTAAGCAAACCGGTTTTATCAAAAATAACAAAATTATAATTTCAGACTCAAAGGTTACAAACTTATTCAGGCGTTTTAAACAAAAATGAAATCTTGTTCAAAACGTATGAAATCTGTGCACTATTGTTTTTTCAAATGTCAAAATAAAACATAAAAAACATACATTTATCGAGCTTTAGACTAGCACGCTTCCACTGAGCTATCTGGTAATACGTCAACTAGGGTTTTGTTTACATGATACTGGACACCAGCTTCATGCTCGGGGTAGTATATGAAAAGTATACGTAACAATTAATTACAGAATTAGTAGAATTGCCATTGAAACACATCCCACAAATGTTTCGGTCTTATTTGACGTCTTATGTTTCAGTTTAAAGATGAAAGAAACTATTTTAGAATCATTTTTATAATGACTTGGCTTGAAATTGTTTACATTTCTACTATATTATGCGACATAATAATATATCTATGCTGCGCTAAAACTGTATTTGGGGGCGTTCACAAAGCTACAAATATCTACAAATGTGTATTTTAATAATTGATTGAATCCTCCAGTTAAATAACAATCATTTGGCAAATTTTTATGCTGTCTGTCATTTTTCATAATTGCGACCGAGATTTCACGACTGTTTGTTCGGATGGTATGTTTTATGCCTGTTATATATTTAGTTTCGTTAGCGTTGATGTACGGTTTATACCTGTTGTATGAATCAATCTACGCGTGGCAGTTAACTACTCTGTCAGGCATTGGAATTTAACCACTAAGTCGTTTCAACGCCTGTCTTTGGGCTTTTATTTTTAATTGGGAAAAACTCTAAATATTGTGTACCAAGTTACTTTAAATTCACAACGTGGGTTTATTTGTACGATTTCTAGCCAAACGTCTCATTGTCGCTACTCTGATACTAAAAATATAGCGTTTGCTCTTCGATTTTCCATCAGAAAAACTTGAGCATAAAGCCGGATTAACGAACTAGACCTCGGTTTTCGCCCAAAGTTTAATTGAAATCAGTTTAGTATTTTTTGAGTTATCGCTCGGATACATATACATATATATATATATATATATATATATATATATATATATATATATATATATATATATATATATATATATATATATATAAACATAAAAATTTTGACGGACCTTGGTTTTGAGAATAATTTTTTCAAAAGCTTTTTATTGTGACCTCTCTATTAGATAATTTTTCTTAATGAAAATCGACTAACAATGATTCTAAAACAGTTTCTTTTATCTTTAAACTTAAACATAAAACGTCATATAAGACCAAACAATCCTTGAAAGGGTTTCAATGGCAATTCTACTAATTCTGTAATTAATTGTTACGTATACTTTTCATATGCTACCCGGGCATGAAGCATGTGTTATGTATCGTGTAGACAAAACGTTAGGTGCTAATAAGCAAATAGCGCATTGGAAGCGACCTGGACTGCTATGCAGAAGGTTGAATGATAGAATCCAGCTCAATGAATGTATGGTTTTTATGTTTTATTTTGACATTTGGAGAAACAACAGTGCACAGATTTCATACGTTTTGAACAAGATCTCATTTTTGTTTAAAACGCCTGAACAAGTTTGTCACCTTTCAGTCTGAAATTAAAATTTTCAGCAGACATTTTGTTATTGTTGATATTGAAAAAACTGGTTTGATTAGGTTGACTAAAACGAAATCATACTGGCAATTACGAAGGAAAATAACTGCTACGTTTATAATTTGGCAGATACTTTACTTTTTAAATATGAATTACCTTTCCTTCTGGAAATCTTTTGTATAACTTTAATGAAATTTGTAATACAACTTTCTTTTAAATAACCTTACACTATCTACAAATATAGCAAAATTTACCTTTTGAGCTTCATAGAAAAGGAGTTAGAACACAAGATTTTTTTGATAATAGAGAGATATCGATGGCAACACTTTCGAAAAAAATCCTTTAAATGTGCGCGTACTACGACCTCTAAAATCGATCTTCAAGGTCTGTGTAAGTTTAAAGCATTAACTTTACTAATATGCCGTATAATATTACTGTACAAATCTTATGAAAATTCGCTACTATAACGCACTTGCTGCGTCCCGAATTTTTTTCGATTGCTATTTTATGTGATCCTTTTCCGGTACACCCCCTCTCCTGCAGTTACCTAACACTATCTACTTCTTATATTCCACCCCTCGTGTTTTTAACTGGGCTGGTGGGGTAGGGAGACGACGTCGTAGGGGTTGTCTTCCCTTTCCGGCATACCTACAAACACTGTCGATGCATAAACCACATGAAAAATTTCTTCCGAACAACCCCCGACAAAGTTACGGATGATAGATGAACTAAGGACTGAGGAGGCCATGGAGAAGCACTGGAGGTCGGTCAGTGGCTGTAGACAAGGGAGCGACTGCGTGGAGAGGCCGGATACAAACAAGACTGCCTGGCTTCTTGCTAGGAGTCGGTCGGCGCTTCGCTGCATCATTGGAGTGCTAAGGCATTGCGTTCTCAGAAGACACCCTACATTGGTCGGTGTCGAGAGGGATCCCATTTGCCAGGAAGGCGGAGAGACTGAAGAAAATTCTTACCACTACCTGTGTGAATGTGAGGCTTTTGGGAGTCTTCGAACAGAAATGTTTGCTTCGAGGACTCTACAGGGGAGCCAAGTACGTTCTGTCCAATGAAAGACCGCCATGACCTT
The DNA here is from genome assembly GCA_964006375.1 of Tillus elongatus. Taxonomy (NCBI): domain Eukaryota; kingdom Metazoa; phylum Arthropoda; class Insecta; order Coleoptera; family Cleridae; genus Tillus; species Tillus elongatus. Next base: position 89,504,369 of record OZ023267.1, read on the forward strand.
TATTTCGAGGTTAAGGAGGTTTGGTGAGGGGGGGGGGGGAGTAGGGCATGGTTGCTGGATGCCGAGGTTCGCAAAAAGGGCCCAAAGTGGCCTACTTGCCTGGCGCTAGCCTCCTTACCATTGCTACTACTACTACTACTACTACTACTACTACTACTACTACTACTACTACTACTACTACTACTACTACTAGTACTACTACTACTACTACTACTAGTAGTACTCCCTGCATGTAACTAACATCGATGAAGACACAACGAAGGAAGAACTAGTTGAAGCCATCATAGCAGTCACACAAGTAAGTGAAGAACTTATACAGGTGACATCTTTAAGACCGGGGGGACGAGAAAGCCAAGTGGCTACGGTCGAAGTCGAAAAAAGTGTAGCCACGCAGTTGCTGAAACGACGAAACATCAAAGTAGGCTGGGCTGTGTGCCAGATCAGAGAAAGGGTATACCTTAAAAGATGTTATAAATGTCTAGAATTCGGTCACACGAAGCTGGAATGCAGTAACCCAGATAGGTCGGAAGAATGCATGAATTGTGGGAAGAAAGGGCACAAGGCAAAAGAATGCAAGGACTTAGCCTTCTGCTTACAATGCAAAAAAAATGGCCATAGAGCGGACCAGTTTAGATGTCCGTTTTTCAAGCGTCTAATCCAAGAAGCGGAGGACAAGAATAGAGCCAAAAAAAAGGGAAGACCTAGACTAGCGAGTAGTGTTACGGTAGAAGATGGGTATTAAAGTTTTACAAATCAACGTCGGGAGGGGTAAAGAAGCACAGGATCTAGCAATAGCTACCGCAAGGCAAATAGATATAGACATGTTAATAATTTGTGAACCCAACAAAAAGCAAGTAGCAAGCCAGAACTGGATAAAGGATCAAAAAACAGATGTAGCGATTAGGTTTTTAAAAAGAAATCTTAGTGTCAGTGGTGTAGTGCGGGGAAAAGGATTTGTGTGTGTGAAAACAGATAGTGTTAAGTGGATAGTGTGCTATGTTTCGCCAAATATTCCGCTGCAAACATATAAGGCGGAGGTGGACAAAATAGTGCAGGAAGCAGATAACGGATACCATGCTGTGGTTCTGGCTGGAGATATAAATGCCAAATCGGTGGTATGGGGAGCACCAAAAACTGATCAAAAAGGCCACTACTGGATGGACCATTTCTCAGCACTGGATCTGGTGGTCTTGAATAATGGAGATTCGACTTTTGTTCGAGGTTCTAGTGAATCACACATAGACATCACTGCTGCTTCCAACAGAATCGCAAAGTCTTTCAAGAATTGGGAAGTGTTGAAAATGGACAGCCACACCGACCACAAATATATTTACTTCGAAGTGGGGGACGTAGAAACAAAAGGCGCACAACGTGCGCAAAAACACTATGTGGATTGGGAGACATTTCGAGCCTCACTGGAGTTGAGAGTTGGTCATGAAAGTATGCACACATCACCGAAAGAGTGTACAAAGGTAATTGGGGAAGCTTACAAAGATAGCCTTCTGAGAGAACACAAGATCCCCATAAGAGTCCCTTACTGGTGGAACTCGGACATTCAGGAAAAAAGAGACGAATGTAATAAAATAAGACGTACTCAGACTAAACTGTTAAAGAAAAAGAATATAAACAGCAACAAGCTCATCGAAGTAAACACTCAACTCAAGGAAAAAAGGAAGACGCTAAGAAAACTCATCCGCAGATCTAAAAAAGACCATTGGCAACGAATATGCGAGAAGCTTGAAAATGACATTTGGGGAGGTGCATACAAAATAGTGACAAAGGAACTCAAGCTGGTCACTCCGTATGAGCTGCACCCTGACATAAAAAGAAAGGTAGTATCCAGACTATTTCCTAGTGAAAACGACTCTTGGGAAGAAAATCAGACAGAGACAACCGTCGAGCCATTCACCATAGAGGAACTGAGAGCAGCAGCAAGAAAAATGAAACGAGGCAAGGCGGCCGGCCCGGACAAGCTACCTGCTGAAGTCATAAAGGAGGTAATTGACCAGCAGCCGCAATGGATATTAAAAGTTCTTAATGGCCTACTGAAAGAACAAAAGTTTCCAACCGACTGGAAGGTGGCCAGGGTGGTGCTGTTACCAAAGGGAAAAGACTGCATGGAGGAACTGAAATTCAGGCCAGTATGCTTACTGAACGCTATTAGTAAACTCTATGAGGCGCTGATAAGAGAGAGAATCGGAGCAGAAATGGCAGCAAAGGGAAACTTGCACGAGAACCAGTATGGCTTCAGGAGTGGGAGATCTACTATCCAGGCTGTGGAGAGTATCTACGAGTTCCTGGATCATACAAAAGAGAAGTGGTGTGTGCTACTTCTTCTAGATGTTAAAAATGCATTTAACACCGCCAGGCACAGTCTGATCATTAGAGAACTGAGGCGCAGAAACATATCAGCATATTTGGTGAACACGGTGTCGGACTACTTGAAAGATCGTAGGGTAGTCTGTAACAAAGGAGAGGAGATTCCCGCACCAATGGGCGTCCCGCAGGGCTCGGTCTTGGGGCCCACATTGTGGAATATCCTTTACGATGGAGTGCTGGGGGTACCACTTATTGGAACGGCTAGGACCATAGCTTTTGCTGATGACCTCGCACTAGTGGTGGCCGCTGAGGACGAAAAGTCGCTAATAGCGCAAGCAAATGAGTGCCTCAGGAGAATAGACCGATGGCTAGTTCACCATAAATTGGAGTTGGAACCAAATAAAACAGAGGCGCTGATTCTAAAAGGTAAGAGAGACCGCAACAACATCTGCTTTAACATAAGAGACTTACAAATAAAACCAAAAAACAACGTAAAGTACTTAGGAATATATGTAGACCAGGGAAGAACGTTCAAACAGCATGTAGTGGAAACTGTAAAAAAAGCCGAAACCAGAGTCTCCATCTTGACAAGATTGTTTCCAAATGTAGGGGGCCCTAGCAGCTCGAAGAGGGCAGTTTTGGGCACCGTGGTGCACAATATCGTGCTTTATGGCGCACCAATATGGCATAGTGTCCTCAAATATAAAAGATATAGGGAAATGCTGGAGCGAGTACAACGGAAGATCTTGTTGCGTATTGCATCGGCGTATAGAACGGTGTCGACGAAGGCCTTAAATGTTATCACAGGAATTATCCCCATAAAACTACAAGTAGAAGAGAGGGTACAAATCCACCAAGCTGGTCAAGATGATAAAATCAATATAAGGGAACGTATTATGAAAGAGTGGCAGGAAGAGTGGAACAGCAACACTGAGAAAGGACAGTGGACAAAGTCTCTTATAGGAGACCTGACGGCATGGGTGAAGTGCGAGCATCGGAAGTTGGATTTTTGGCTGACGCAGATCCTTACGGGCCATGGATCTTTTGGCGCATACACTAAAAGAATGGGACTGGAGACATCCGATCTCTGTGTGTATTGTGTGAATAGTGTAGACTCGGTCGAACATGTGATCTTTGAGTGTCCGAAATGGAGCGATGCAAGAGAAGAAGCAGAGGCGAAATTAAAATCTAAGCTGACTATAGCAAATATAATCCCTGAAATGATCGAATCTAGGGAAAGCTGGGATACACTTCACAACATGATGGTGAATATTATGAAGCAGAAGAAACGGGAAGAAAATGAGAGACACCAAAGGAAGATCAACATATAAGGCAAGAAAGAATGACAAATAAACCTGCGGCAGCCTGTGAATATCAGAAATGGTGAAACGGGCTAGCCTGAAGGCAGAACCAGAGGGGTTTTAGTCGGAGTTGCGCCCGACACTGTTGGATGCATCAGAAGCCATGAGCCAGCATCTTTCGCCAAGCGGTTTCCCCTCAAAAAAAAAAAAAAAAAAAAAAAAAAAAAAAAAAAAAAAAAAAAAAAAAAAAAAACTACTAGTAGTACTACTACTACTACTACTACTACTACTCTTAATGGCCTACTGAAAGAACAAAAGTTTCCAACCGACTGGAAGGTGGCCAGGGTGGTGCTGTTACCAAAGGGAAAAGACTGCATGGAGGAACTGAAATTCAGGCCAGTATGCTTACTGAACGCTATTAGTAAACTCTATGAGGCGCTGATAAGAGAGAGAATCGGAGCAGAAATGGCAGCAAAGGGAAACTTGCACGAGAACCAGTATGGCTTCAGGAGTGGGAGATCTACTATCCAGGCTGTGGAGAGTATCTACGAGTTCCTGGATCATACAAAAGAGAAGTGGTGTGTGCTACTTCTTCTAGATGTTAAAAATGCATTCAACACCGCCAGGCACAGTCTGACCATTAGAGAACTGAGGCGCAGAAACATATCAGCATATTTGGTGAACACGGTGTCGGACTACTTGAAAGATCGTAGGGTAGTCTGTAACAAAGGAGAGGAGATTCCCGCACCAATGGGCGTCCCGCAGGGCTCGGTCTTGGGGCCCACATTGTGGAATATCCTTTACGATGGAGTGCTGGGGGTACCACTTATTGGAACGGCTAGGACCATAGCTTTTGCTGATGACCTCGCACTAGTGGTGGCCGCTGAGGACGAAAAGTCGCTAATAGCGCAAGCAAATGAGTGCCTCAGGAGAATAGACCGATGGCTAGTTCACCATAAATTGGAGTTGGAACCAAATAAAACAGAGGCGCTGATTCTAAAAGGTAAGAGAGACCGCAACAACATCTGCTTTAACATAAGAGACTTACAAATAAAACCAAAAAACAACGTAAAGTACTTAGGAATATATGTAGACCAGGGAAGAACGTTCAAACAGCATGTAGTGGAAACTGTAAAAAAAGCCGAAACCAGAGTCTCCATCTTGACAAGATTGTTTCCAAATGTAGGGGGCCCTAGCAGCTCGAAGAGGGCAGTTTTGGGCACCGTGGTGCACAATATCGTGCTTTATGGCGCACCAATATGGCATAGTGTCCTCAAATATAAAAGATATAGGGAAATGCTGGAGCGAGTACAACGGAAGATCTTGTTGCGTATTGCATCGGCGTATAGAACGGTGTCGACGAAGGCCTTAAATGTTATCACAGGAATTATCCCCATAAAACTACAAGTAGAAGAGAGGGTACAAATCCACCAAGCTGGTCAAGATGATAAAATCAATATAAGGGAACGTATTATGAAAGAGTGGCAGGAAGAGTGGAACAGCAACACTGAGAAAGGACAGTGGACAAAGTCTCTTATAGGAGACCTGACGGCATGGGTGAAGTGCGAGCATCGGAAGTTGGATTTTTGGCTGACGCAGATCCTTACGGGCCATGGATCTTTTGGCGCATACACTAAAAGAATGGGACTGGAGACATCCGATCTCTGTGTGTATTGTGTGAATAGTGTAGACTCGGTCGAACATGTGATCTTTGAGTGTCCGAAATGGAGCGATGCAAGAGAAGAAGCAGAGGCGAAATTAAAATCTAAGCTGACTATAGCAAATATAATCCCTGAAATGATCGAATCTAGGGAAAGCTGGGATACACTTCACAACATGATGGTGAATATTATGAAGCAGAAGAAACGGGAAGAAAATGAGAGACACCAAAGGAAGATCAACATATAAGGCAAGAAAGAATGACAAATAAACCTGCGGCAGCCTGTGAATATCAGAAATGGTGAAACGGGCTAGCCTGAAGGCAGAACCAGAGGGGTTTTAGTCGGAGTTGCGCCCGACACTGTTGGATGCATCAGAAGCCATGAGCCAGCATCTTTCGCCAAGCGGTTTCCCCTCAAAAAAAAAAAAAAAAAAAAAAAAAAAAAAAAAAAAAAAAAAAAAAAAAAAAAAAAAAAAAAAAAAAAAACTACTAGTACTACTACTACTACTACTACTACTACTACTCTTAATGGCCTACTGAAAGAACAAAAGTTTCCAACCGACTGGAAGGTGGCCAGGGTGGTGCTGTTACCAAAGGGAAAAGACTGCATGGAGGAACTGAAATTCAGGCCAGTATGCTTACTGAACGCTATTAGTAAACTCTATGAGGCGCTGATAAGAGAGAGAATCGGAGCAGAAATGGCAGCAAAGGGAAACTTGCACGAGAACCAGTATGGCTTCAGGAGTGGGAGATCTACTATCCAGGCTGTGGAGAGTATCTACGAGTTCCTGGATCATACAAAAGAGAAGTGGTGTGTGCTACTTCTTCTAGATGTTAAAAATGCATTCAACACCGCCAGGCACAGTCTGACCATTAGAGAACTGAGGCGCAGAAACATATCAGCATATTTGGTGAACACGGTGTCGGACTACTTGAAAGATCGTAGGGTAGTCTGTAACAAAGGAGAGGAGATTCCCGCACCAATGGGCGTCCCGCAGGGCTCGGTCTTGGGGCCCACATTGTGGAATATCCTTTACGATGGAGTGCTGGGGGTACCACTTATTGGAACGGCTAGGACCATAGCTTTTGCTGATGACCTCGCACTAGTGGTGGCCGCTGAGGACGAAAAGTCGCTAATAGCGCAAGCAAATGAGTGCCTCAGGAGAATAGACCGATGGCTAGTTCACCATAAATTGGAGTTGGAACCAAATAAAACAGAGGCGCTGATTCTAAAAGGTAAGAGAGACCGCAACAACATCTGCTTTAACATAAGAGACTTACAAATAAAACCAAAAAACAACGTAAAGTACTTAGGAATATATGTAGACCAGGGAAGAACGTTCAAACAGCATGTAGTGGAAACTGTAAAAAAAGCCGAAACCAGAGTCTCCATCTTGACAAGATTGTTTCCAAATGTAGGGGGCCCTAGCAGCTCGAAGAGGGCAGTTTTGGGCACCGTGGTGCACAATATCGTGCTTTATGGCGCACCAATATGGCATAGTGTCCTCAAATATAAAAGATATAGGGAAATGCTGGAGCGAGTACAACGGAAGATCTTGTTGCGTATTGCATCGGCGTATAGAACGGTGTCGACGAAGGCCTTAAATGTTATCACAGGAATTATCCCCATAAAACTACAAGTAGAAGAGAGGGTACAAATCCACCAAGCTGGTCAAGATGATAAAATCAATATAAGGGAACGTATTATGAAAGAGTGGCAGGAAGAGTGGAACAGCAACACTGAGAAAGGACAGTGGACAAAGTCTCTTATAGGAGACCTGACGGCATGGGTGAAGTGCGAGCATCGGAAGTTGGATTTTTGGCTGACGCAGATCCTTACGGGCCATGGATCTTTTGGCGCATACACTAAAAGAATGGGACTGGAGACATCCGATCTCTGTGTGTATTGTGTGAATAGTGTAGACTCGGTCGAACATGTGATCTTTGAGTGTCCGAAATGGAGCGATGCAAGAGAAGAAGCAGAGGCGAAATTAAAATCTAAGCTGACTATAGCAAATATAATCCCTGAAATGATCGAATCTAGGGAAAGCTGGGATACACTTCACAACATGATGGTGAATATTATGAAGCAGAAGAAACGGGAAGAAAATGAGAGACACCAAAGGAAGATCAACATATAAGGCAAGAAAGAATGACAAATAAACCTGCGGCAGCCTGTGAATATCAGAAATGGTGAAACGGGCTAGCCTGAAGGCAGAACCAGAGGGGTTTTAGTCGGAGTTGCGCCCGACACTGTTGGATGCATCAGAAGCCATGAGCCAGCATCTTTCGCCAAGCGGTTTCCCCTCCAAAAAAAAAAAAAAAAACTACTATGCATTCAACAGGGTGGGGGGGGGGGGGATGTGTGTGTGTGTGTGTGTGTGTGTTTCTAAGCATGTTGTAGAAAAAAATTGTTAAAAATCCTTCCAGCACGTCATCTGCAAATTTACCATAAACGAGTTAAAGTGTGCACTGTACATAGAATTTAAAATAACTATTTGTAGTACAAAGTAAGGGCAACAGCAATCAATGAACCACTTTGTAGTAATTCACATTAAAGTTACGTTGTATGCCCGCCACTGGATACACTAACCCGTGGAGCTTAATTTTATCAATATATTTTATTTACAAGGTAAACACTTTATTGCATTAAAATCCTATTTAAAACATTTCTCCTTGAACACAAATGTGAAGCCAATTTTTTTTCACAAATGGTCTTAAAGTGATGAAGTGAAGTTTTGTAGCTGGCTTTGGGTTTAAATTGTCCATTACAATAACCTACCTATATATTTGTTTTCTACGCGGATTCGAGTGACGGTTACGTGTTACGTCAGTACCAGCAGCACAGTAAATTGGCAACAATATCTACCTACACAGGTTAGTTCTCACAATATAAATTTAATTCTTAAAGTTAATACGGGTCAAAGAGCTTAGAATTATGTCACACTTATCTGATGGTCAACTAGTGTTAATTTATTGTTCCAATATTAAAGCTATATTTAAACCTAACCTCACAAACCGCTGCCTGAATTATTAAACTAATAACTTAGGCACGTTCGCTTTTCACTTGTCCACTGTCCGTTATCTTAGCTGTATTCTTTTACTTTCCCAATTAGAGCATTAGCGACTCGTTGGGCAGTTTAGATAGTTTTCAACAACAAAATCGAAATTCTTAAATTTACACCTATGGCTAAACATTTTTCATGTTGTATATTATGCCATTGTAAATGAAATAGAATAGAATTGGTAATAATTATTTGTTATGTTGTATGTATCAAACGTTTGGTTTTATTTAATTTAATTAAATGGTGTTCTGTGAAGCATATAAGTACATGCACTACGGCAAACTTTGGTCCCTTCAAA